>JAUUDY010445003.1:1608-19467 GCA_032361765.1 Panulirus inflatus
ATTTTCCTCCTTCCTCCATATATACAGTAAACTAAGTGTTTTCGTCTACAAAATTTAACATTCTTAACTTGTTGTCTACCTGCGTTTCTTCTGGTTTAACCACTTGGACGTCATCCACGTAGCAGCACCATTGCAATCCTTTCCCGTGAATCTCATGTCTGCCTCAAATGTTTCTCTCTATACACGTCATATTTCTGGATATTTAAACGTTTCAAACAAGGGGTAAACACATGTTTTAAAGAGCCGGCGAGTGAAGAATAAGTGCCTTACTAAGGTGATACAGAGAAGCAATAACTTGGTGAATGTGATAACATTACTCACGCTGAAAATTATAGATGGAGTAGTAATAATGAAGAAGGAATGACTACATATGGAAACTGTCGGATTTGCTAAATGATGTAAAAACTTACGAGAAGCATGCGCTTTTCGCGGAGTCTGAGGCAACCTAGTTTCAGATCGAGGCCAGAAAGTCTTTAAGCAAGATCGAGAGGGAAAATATTGCTTGGCCTTTTGCAGGAAGCACCCAGACCTCCCAAGGATGTGAGACCTTTCAAAAGTACACAAGCTTGGAGTACCCAGGAGTCCTACCACCTCTGTCATAGGTAACGCTCCACACACAATGTATAAAAGCGTAGGACGGCTGTCTTATATTCTTGGACAAGAAGTGATGTTCACTTAAAAAACTCCACAGATTTGACTGAAATGTTATAGTGTGTAAATTTCAGTTGAAAGAAAACTTGCCAGCTTTGATGTTAGAGCACTTTTCACCAAAGATCCTGGAGACGGTGCAGTAGAAGTGACAAGAAGACATATAGAAATGTAAGTGAAAGTGACCTGCCTGTGAGCAAAGCAGATTGCGTGAAACTAATCATACTTTCGTGAAATTTGGAGCCTTCATGTTTGACAACCAGGGATATTACCAACACGGTACGTGGATGACGTCCTGATGGTTATACCAAAAGAAATTAAATTGTAGAACAAGTTAAGGATGGTAAATGACATGGACGATAACATTCAAATTACCTTGGGAATGGAGGAAGGAAGGAAATTACCTTTCTTAGATGCCCTTGTTCGTGATGTTTGATTTCACTTTCTTCTAGGTGGAGCGAGAGGCGGAAGCTCAGGGTACAGGTGTATGTCCAATGAAGTTTATGTGGTAAGGCTGACAATCCCCAGTATTGCATTGGTACTAATAGACCACGTCAGTACATTAGAGAGAAAAAAACCTGTCATCAACATCCAGGTAAATATGACCACCGCCATACAGTTCTTTGATGGCCCGCCAACAGGACGTAGACCTAACCCTGTTTTAGAGCAAGGGGAACACGTCACTAACCAGCCGCACGCCACTGAGTCCGCCATATCAAGACAGGTGTAATATGTCTATGACCAACCTGGTCCTGGGTTATGAAGGTCAGAGAGAATCAAATGAGCCCCACATGACTTCAGAACAATAACAATCTTACTTAGCGTAACTTAGTTTATTTAGTGATGAATTGTCTATGTTCCCACTTCGTGTAAGATTGTTCTGTGTTTTCTCTATTATGATTTTTCTAATGTTTCTCTATTCATATTTTCCATTTAGGTTGTAACTCATACTGATACTCGTCATCATACTGTTCATTTGTATCGCTTACAGTGTTGTCCCTCATTTTTTTACGTTCTATATGCCGTGATTTGTTTCATAAATACATGTTTTTCGCGTGTTACATTTTACGTTCAGATCTTATGACGCAGTTTTTACTCTCTTTTTTGTAGATTCCTGATGATGCCTCTGTGAGGGAGAAAGCTTGATTGAAATAAAATGGAGAATTTTGGACAAATGGTGTTTGAGCACTCACCTTCATTTTGTTGAGGAAAATTAACTTGTTAGTCTAACATGAAAAACCTCACGCAAATTTTGAAAAAAGGCAAAGATTTGGCACTTCTGCTAGAAACTGATTAAGTCCACAAGCGTCAGCATCAGCATCTATGTCAACATCAGGCAAGCTGTGCGGGGAATACAAATCACGAATGTTCTACGCGATCTTACCAAACCTAAGATGGACATCGGGAAAAGAATCTTGCCATATCAAATACTTTACCTAGTAATAGGAATAACAAAAGATGTGTTCTTCTTTGGAATTCTGCATAACTTATATTGCCACCTGCAAACCTGTCTGTAATCATATGTAAGAGGGGCGAGTAAGCTGTAATTGGTCTCACCATAAGGATGTGCAACAACCATTCCTGACAACCCTTTATCTCCTCACCTGTAGCTGATAGCAGGAACAATGGGGCTCCCCTTCTGGCCGATCATACAGTGGTGGGTTATGAAGAAAGTTTGACGCGACTTGTAGAAGTCACAACGTCCTGGAGATACAAGGAAGAGAAGAAAGAACTCTCAGGCTTCGCATTGCTTTTTATAGAGTCCTCTCTTGAGCTGTTAATCATAAGCTATTATGATATGGACTGGCAGTTGTTATTTATAGAGTCCTCTCTTAAGCTGTTAATCATAAGCTATTATGGTATGGACTGGCAGTTGTTATTTATAGAGTCCTCTCTTAAGCTGTTAATCACAAGCTATCATGATATGGACTGGCAGTTGTTATTTATAGAGTCCTCTCTTAAGCTGTTACTCATAAGCTATTATGACATGGACTGGCAGTTGTTATTTCTGTTTCTTTCCCTTTACCACAAAGTCTTGTCCTCATTTCTTCCCAACAACTAAGATCAGGAACTTTTCATAAGGGAAATTTTCACAGACCTTAAAAGGTCTAAAGCATTTTCTTTTTTCCGTTTTTTTTCTTAACCTATTTTTGTTGCACGTCTTATTATCTCAGTCTAGGCCTGACATTGATGAGGACTTCAAATTATCAGTTTTTTATATCTCTCAAATGATATATAAGTTTTGTTACCGCTAGTTAGTCTCTAATTCGCGTTTTAGGGCTTATTTTAACCCTTTGGTGAATGAATAATCTTAAATACATAAATTTAAGGCATAAGTTACATAATCATACTTGTCTTCGCAAAGTTACATAATCATACTTGTCTTCGCAAAGTTACATAATCATACTTGTCTTTGCAAAGTTACATAATCATACTTGTCTTCGCAAAGTTTTGAGCGATGAAGTTGTCTAAAGAGAGGGTGGGATCGACGATGGCGTGGTCTCCCCGACGTACCAAAGTGTCAATTATCTCAGGGAAATCCGCGAAGATTGCAAGCTTCAGGCGGCCCACGTACCTCAGGTCACTCAGCTCCTTCAAGTCTCCAATCTCCATTTTCTGTTAAGATAAAGGGAATGTAGAGTGTCCACGGTTGGTCATCAGAATATGAAACCCAACAATGCCCTAACTGTGGTTAAAGAAGAAAGAAAAATATTGATGAAGAGAAAGATATTGTGCATGAGTATGTATGGCAGTTTGTGCATGATCATGGATGATGATTGACTCCTGAACATGGATGATGATTCATTTGTGAATATTGATGATAAATGATTCATAAACATGAACGATGACTGATTCATGAATATGAGCGATAACTGATTTATGAACACAGATGATCATTGGTTCATGAACATGAACATTGTTAGTTTTTCAACAAATGAACGCAAGGCTTCGCTATGAATTATCATCCTTCCTTTTATCATTTTATGCTTCGTAGATAAATGTGTTTCTTTTTATGGCTTTTGGGACGCTGAACTCGAAAATGACAGTAAAAACGCTAGACTGACTACGGTTTCTAAGAAGAAAAATCTCTGTGAAAAAGTATATAATCGCTGGCTTACCTCGATTAAACGGGACGCCTCTATACAAGTCCTGGAGCATCTCTTGTTACCTTCCAGCAATAGTCCGCTCACATTACTGAACTCCATTTACCCTGGTATCGTTTCTCTATCGCCGAGATGTCTTGATGGAAATGTTCTCCGTGCTCATCGGTCACTGCGCCGCAGTTAGCCAGAAAAAATCCAAGTGAGAGTGGAGAAAATGTACATACTGCAGCCCATCTTCAGATAGGATGACAACAGGTTTTCTACAAGTTCCTCGTAGTAGTCATCACCGATATTTCCCAAAAAGTTGGTTGCTACCAGCCGGAAAGTATTCAACGCTGTCTTCTCGTCAGCACTGAGGATGCGGTCGAACTTTTCGTCTCTGAAGAGTTCGCGGATATGTGGACCAACGAAAACACTCCATGATTTTCTCTTCACTGAGACTTGGTAATTTCCCACCGCGGTACCTAATCGCTGGCTCATTTTCACCCATAGCCTTAACTAAGTTCTTCATGAAGCCCAGTTTGATGTGCAGAGGTGGTGGTAAAAATCCTGCCGAATTCTACAAGCGGAAGGTGCTGTAGGTTCTTTGTTCCAGGTCCCAGCGACTGTTGAGCCTCTCTTACTGAAGTCCCATTCATACAAGAGATAGCAAAAGTTTGCTTAGCCCTGCAACGGTTCAAGCACAATAGCAACAACCACCTTCAAGTCACCACAAAGCTGCCAAGTGTATTTCTTGTAGTTTATGCATTCCAAAAGATGCTTATTGATGTTGTATGATTCTTTCATATGGACTGTCTCACTAAGTGGATGTAATGGCAACACGTTACCATCATGCAGCAGCACAGCTTTTACAATTAGCTTTGACGAGTCTATGAACAGTCTCCACTCCACAGGTTTATGATTACTAATGAGGGCTGCCATCACCCCAATTATATCACTGCAGGCGACGAGGTTACCTTCCATCTTAAAGAATGAAGTGAAATTTTTCTGTCACATTTTCATCAAGGCGCTTCCACTATTACAGTTTCGAGCCCAACAGTTCTGCCTTACGCTTCGACAGTTGCAGATTTCTGACGAGGTCGCTTAATGCATACGTCACGTTAGGTACAAAATCAGGATCTCTTACTATTGCTGATAGCTCACATGTTTCACAAATTTCGTCATTCTGTTCGTCCTCAGATTCCAGGGAAAATGAGTCTGGGGTTCCAGAATGGGAAGTCCTTCACCATGGGATACCGGACGCATAGTAGATAGTATACTCGGTCAGCTTAAGGTCCACTTTTTCTCTTTGAAAAATACTCTGCCCGACTGTAAGTACCATAGAGAAGTAAGCCACTGACTTGATCTGTCGGCTCCCTCCACACCAAGGGCACGCCAAAAGGCATCGGTCACCTTTTGCGGTTCAACCAACTGCGAAGGTTCGTTGCACAAGCTTTATGGGACCCAACTCTTGGTCTGGTCCCCAACCTTGCAACCAAAGTAAAGATAACTGGCGTTCCTGATGATCGAGGTTATAGCACGCTTCTTGAATGCAAAATTCTTTTCACCACAAACATAAAAGTTATCTGCAAAAGTTATCTATCACTTACGAGGCATCCTCGTTGACGTTCAGCGCAACAGTCGTGGCCCTTCACATAACCGGAGTAGTATATTTTAGCAGAACTGCAGACAACCAGCACATGGCACTACAAAAAGTAGCAAGCATTGTATTGCTTTGCTTTGGTATTGTATTGTATTGTATTGTATCGTATTTTGTATTGTATTGTAAAAGGAACTAGCTTGAACTCTAATTACAGTATGTAAACCATCTCTGAATCGAATGTAGACTTAGAAATACTAAATACCAACAGTTGCATGACAAGAGAACAACACGAATAGAAACGTCGGGGTACGAAAAAAGTCTTTCAGAAGCGAGTACGACACGTGTGCACTGTAAGAGGAAAAACGTAATTTCTTGTTGCATTTAATGAACAGCAGATACCTGACTGCCCTGAAGGTTCCGCCAGCAAACCGTACACCCTCCTAACTGGTGCTGATGTTACAAAGACATAGGTTTTGATGTCTTTTTGATGGTTTAAAACCTAAGGATGTCTGTGTCTTCATGAAGTAAGGATTCAGTCAAGTAACTTATGATCTCTTCAGAAGTGGCCTGTCTTGTTGCAACTATCAGATCTGACGTATAAATAAAAGATTTCCTATATTTGTGTGGGTCAACCTACTAGTTGACTCACGCTCAGCAACTGTAGCGTAGTTGAGGCTTAAGTCACATATGAGGCTTCTTATGTAAGGGCAGCAGGTTGATCAGCCACGTCACCTCCCCGGCACCAAGCGAGGATCAAGAGTACTGCCATCAAGAATTCTCCTCGGAGACAGGAAGATGCTTCTCATTGGCCTACTTGGGAGCACCTGGTCTGCATTTCTACGGTCTGAATCACGGATGCTACCGGTGACAGATTAATCATTTTGGATCATGTCAGTTACTTTTTTAACAGGAACAAGTCTGGAACAGATTTCCTGTAGAAATCCTCTGTGGAAGTGAGTAAGCTTGTATGTTATGCCTGTACGCAGATTGTATTATTCTGATTTCAAAGCTCCATCTAATGGTACTGGCGGTCTACTGTATCTGGTGGTAATGGAGGTCTGCTGTACCCGTGCTTAGAATAATCAGAACTTGCGAAACAAAAAGGAAGAAAGATACAGTAATTCAGTGTTACGAGTGTATGACAGGACGCTGAAGGGAATTTAAGAGCTGAGTTTATTGTACGTGATCACCGTCTCACATTATCTGCTGAACGAAGTCAAAGGCATGAAAGAGTTGTTTATTTTGTCAACAAGGATAATGAATAAGCATTGATTATCTATTTTCTAATCTGTCGGGAAAATGAAGAAGTGCTTATTTATAGCTGACAGATTAGCATCATGCAATGACTTGAGCGAAATCAAGACAAAAAGACACGACTTAAAGAGTCGGTCAAGGGTGGGAGGAAACACCAGTCAACTGTATACATTAGTAGTTACTTAACCTCGTTCATTTCATAAGATAACGCTTTAAGTATATAATCAAGGGCCATACATGCAGTGAGAGCGCGGATGGTCTTAGAATTATTTTGAACACCTGAAGACGTCTCAAGTTATTTTGACTGATGGTTCCAAAATGACCTCATTGGCCTTAATGACCCTGACCACCGATGTGCCTTGAGCCGAAAGAATCAGGCACCCTACTTTGTCAAGGGCTACTTGCATATTAAGTTTCTACGAGTCTTAGAATTATCTTTAACTCATATAAAAGGTGTTATAGATTTTTCGGTCGATGGACATGCTAAAACCTGACAGTCTTAATGACCCTAGCGTTTGGTAGGCCTAAAAGTTCATTACAACCAACTATCGACTTTTGATAGTACATGGTAAAGAAAGGTTCCCTTGATCTACCATCTTGTAGCCTTACTTAGCTTTTAGCTTTACCAAGCATTCCACCTCCCATCCCTACATATGTTTGAATTTTGTGTGTTAGTTTTGAGTCTTTACCTTTCCTCTCATTGTCGGTCTCTCGGTCGTTGGTGGACCACGGGCAGGCACGGTGACGACTGGTTGTGAAGTGTCGTATGTGTGCCCAACTGAAAGGTGACCGGGAGAGAACTCAACCCAGAATCGTGCATCCGGTCTTACTTTGGGACACTTTAATGTCTAATCAGTTACCTCATTTTTTCCTTTTAGAGGAGAGCTACTGAGTTTAAAGTATCCTTTGTCTGAGGTGGTACACTACCGCAGAATCTGGTGCTTAGCCCTACCGGTATGGACTCCCATAAGTCATCCACTACTCCCGTCATGTAACCAATTTAACGACTCTGGCTTCCCTCAGTCCCTTCTTGATTACGAAGGTTTCTGATGGTCAGGCTGGAGCTGTTGAGTTGGTGAGAAAACTGGCAAGTGGTGATCATCTAGTTAAGTCTTCGATTCAAGTTGCGAGCCTACTTAAACTGAGAAAGTTCCATTCATACGATGTTATGTCTTCCATCTAGGTGACCATGAATTCGATGCATAACTAAATCTAATGTCGTCAAGGGACGCAGAGCCCCTTTAAACCCAGATTACCCACTGATATAGCCGTCGGGTACGTTGAGCTGTCTGTATGACCATGTGTGCCCAGTCCCTTTCCATGTTGCGAATTCCAAAACTATGACCATAGTAACAACTTTTGTACTCCTTTATATCGTTGTGGAAAGTGCACCAGAGCGGAACCACGTTGTACGATTTGCGTTAACTGTGGTGGCAACCACCCAAGCTCGTACCGAGAATGTCCTCGGTACAAGTTTGAGAAGGAAGTCTACGGAGTTAAGGCAAAAGAGAACATTTCATATGGTGAAGCAAGGAAGAGGGTGAAGGAGACTCACGAGACTCACAATCCCTAAGAATCCTGTACTGCGACTGCCACGCAAACAGCATCAGTTGTTGAAACACGTCCCACTTCCCCTGAGGATTCCCTGACCAAACGCAACTTAACTTCACTGAATCAAACAATAATCTTGACAAAGACTTACATTAGCCAACTGTACGTACATACAGCGATATGATGGTTATTTGTATGTAAAGAATGGCTGACAGTATCTACGAGGAAGGAATAGCTATCTCCGTCTACAGGGATGGAATAAGTAACTGTGTCTACAGGGTAGAAATGGCTGACTAAATCTTCAAGAAAGGAATGACAGTGTATTTAGAATGGCAAACTGAATCTATAACGAAACAATACCAAAAAGTATCTGCAAGAAAGGAATAGTCAACTAACTGTATGTACAAAGAAGGAATTGGTAACTGTATATACAGAAAAGAATTTGTTAACTGTATCTACAGGGAAGACATGGCTAAATGTATCTACAAGGAAGGAATGGCTGATTGCATATACAGGAAAGGATTGACTAACATTATCTACATGAAAGGAATGGTATATTCTGTCTACCGGAAAGGAATGGCTAAGTTAATATAAAAGAAAGGAATGGCTAACTACATTTACAAGGATAGGGTAAGGAATGATAAATTGCATCTACAGGGAAGATATTGTTAGCAATGTGTACAATGAAAAATGGCTTAAGCTATCTATCTAACTGTATCTACAGGGAAAAAATGGCTAACTGTATCAACAGGGAAGGAATGGCTAAATGTATCTACAGTAAAGGAATAGCGAGGTGTATCTGAATTAAAGGAATAGCTAACTGTATATGTATATTTACATAAGGAAGAAATGACTAACTGTATCTATAGTGAAAGAATGGCTAACTGTATATACAGGAAAGAAATGGCTAACTCTCTCTACTAGGAAAGAATGGAACACGTCATCTGCAGGGAGGAATGGATAACCCTATCAACAGAGAAGGTATGGCTAAACTTATCATCAAGGAAAGAGTAGCTAGGTGTATCTACAGGGAAGAAACGGTTAACTGTATCTTTAAGGAAGGAGTGGCTAGAAACGGTAAAATGTATCTTTAGGGAAGGAATGGCTAATTTTATCTACAGGAAAGGAATTCGTATCCATGACTACAGGGAATGAATGACAAACTGTATCTACATGGAAGGAATGGTTAACTGTATCTACAGGGAAAGAATAGCTAACTGTCTCAACAGAAAAGGAATGGCTAAGTATATCTACGTGGAAGGAAACGTTAATTGTATCGAGAATGAAAAAATGGTTAATTGTATCTAAAGGAAATTAATGGCTAACTGTATCTACAGGGAAGGAATGACTAACTCTATGCACATAGATGGAATAACTAACTGTGTCTACAGGGTAAGAAGGCCTGACAAAAACTACAAGAAAGTTATGACTTAGTGTATTTAGAAGAAAGGATCAACTATCAATAGTAAGGAATGGCTAACTGTACCAAAAGGAAGCAATAGCAAAACGTATCTACAAGGAAGCAATGGTTAACTATATCTACAGGATAAAAATAGCTAAGTGGATCTACAAAGATGATATGGCTAACTGTAAGTACAGGGAAGAAATTGTTAACTGTATCTACACGAAAGAAATGTCTAAATGTATCGAAAATGAAGGAATAGCTGACTGCATCTACAAGGAAGGAATGACTAACATTATCTATATGAAAGGAGTAGTTTATTCATTCTTCAGGCAAGGAATGGCTGATTATATCTATAAGGAAAAAGTAACTATTTGTATCTACAGGAAAGAAATAGCTAGCTGTACCACTGTGATGGAAAAGCTATCTGTATCTACAGGGAAGAAATGGCGCACCGTATCTTTAGGGAATGAATGACTAACTGTATTTACGGGGGAAGGAATTGGTAACCGTATCTACAGGGAAGGAATGCTTTGCATTACTTACAAGGAAGAAATGGTTAACTGTAATAACAGGGGAAATAACGGATAAGAAAATACAGAGAGGAAATGGTTAACTGTACCTACAAAGATACAGGAAAGGAATGGCTTACATATGTACAGGGAAGGAATGGCTAACTGTCTCTACACGGAAGAATTGGCTAACTGTGTCTACAGGGAAAAAATTGATAACTGTATCTACAGGGAAGGAATGGCTAACTGGATTTACCGGAAAGGAATAGCTAACTGTACCTTAAAGGAATGAATGGCTAACTGTATCTATGTATATACAGCGAAGTGATGGTTATTTGTATGTAAAAAGAAAGAATAGCTAACATTATCTGCAAGAACAGAATGGCTAACTCTATCTACAGGGAAGGAATAGTTAACTCTGTCGACAGGGTAGGAATGGCTGACTGTATCTACAAGGAAGGAATGACTAAGTCTATTAAGAAGGAATTAATAACTAACCACATCGAAGGAATTGCAAACTCTATCTAAAGTGATTCAATAGCAAAAAGTATCTACAAGGGAGTAATGGTTATCTGTATCCCCATAACATAAATAGCTAACTCTATCTGCAAGGATGGAATGGCTAACAGTATGTACAGGGAAGAAATTATCAACTGTGTCCACACGGAAAAAAATGGCTAAATGTTTCTGCAAGAAAGAAATGGCTGATTACATCTACAGGGAAGGAATGACTAACATTATCTACAAGAAAGGAATGGCTTATTCTGTCTACAGGGAAAGAATTGCTAAGTGGATTTACAAGAAAGAAATGGCTAACTGTATCTACAGGAAAGTATTGGCTAACTGTATATACAGGGAAAACATGGCTAACTCTATCTTCTAGGGAAAATTGGCTAACTGTAATTACAAGGATGCAGAGAAGAAATGATTAACTGCATCTACAATGAAGAAACTACTAACTATACGTACAAGGAAAACTGGCTTACGCTATCTTCAAGGAAGGAATAGCTAACTGTACATACGGGGAAGAAATGGTTAACTCTATCAACAGAAAAGGAATTGCTAAATGTATCTACCGGGAAGAAATGATCAAATGTGTCTGCAGGGAAGGAATGATTAACTGTATCTACAGGGAAGGAATGACCGAATGTATCTACAGGGAAGGAATGGCTAACTGTATTTAGAGGAAAGGAATGGTTAACTGTGTCTACAGCAAAGGAAGGGCTAAATGTATCTACAGGAAAGGAATGACTACCTATATCTAGGAGGAAGGATTGCCTAACTTTATCTACAGGAAAGGAATGATAATTATATCTACAGGAAATCAATGGTTGATTGTATCTACAGGAAAGGATTTGCTAACTGTATCTAGAGAGAACGAATGTTTAACTGTTATACAGAAAAAGAACGGTTAACTGTATCTACAGGGAAGGAATAGCTTACTGTATTTCCAGGGGAGGAATGGTTAACTCTATCTACAGGAAAGGAATGACTAACTATACCAGTGAGGTCGAAATTCCTGACTAAGTCTACAGTGAAGGAGTGGCTAATTATATCTACAGGAAAGGAATGGTTAACTGTATTTACAGGGAAGGAATGCCTAACTGTATCAACAGAAAAGGAATGGGTAAATGAATCTATCAAGAAGGAATAGGTAAGTGTATCTACAGGGAAGGAATGGTTGACTGTATCTACAGAGAAGGAATGGCTAATTCTATCTAGAGAGAAGGAATGGTTAAATGTATCTACAGGAAAGGAAGAGCTAAATGTAAGTACATGGAATGAATGGTTAACTGTCTCTAGAGGAAAGGAATGGCTACCTATATCTAGGGGGAAGGAATGCCTAATTTCATCTACAGGGAAGGAATGTAAATTATATCTAAAGTAAAAGAATGGTCAACTGTATCTACAGGAAAGGTATAGCTAACAGTATCTACAGGGATAAAATGGTTAACTGTATCAACTGGAAACGAATGTCTGACAACATCTAAGTGCAAGGAATGCCTGATTTTATCTACAGGGAAGAAATGACTACTTGTATCTACAGGAAAGGAATGGTTAATTGTATCTACAGGGATGGAATGGCTAACTATATATACAAGGAAAAAATATCTAATTGTACCTTCAGTAAAGAAATAGCTATCTCTACCAGACTGATGAAATAGCTAAATGTATCTGCAGATGAAATGAGTAATTGTATCTACAGGGAAGGAATGGCTAACTGTATCTACAGGAAAGGAATGGCTACAGGTAAGGAATGCTTAACTATATTCACAAGGAAGATATGGCTAACTGTAACTACATTTGAGAAATGGATAACTCTCTCTACAGGGAAAAATGGTTAACTGTACCTATATGGATACAAGAAAATGGACGGCTAACTATATTTACAGGAAAGGAATGGCTAACTGTGTTTACACGAAAGGAATGGCTAATTGCATTTACAGAAAAGGAATTTCTTAAAAGTACCTGAAAAGAATGAGTGGCTAACTGTATATGTAGCGAAGTGATGGCTACTTGTATGTAAAGAGAAAGAATAGCTAACTGTATCTAAAATGCAGCAGTATTTGCAAGGAAGGAATGGCTATCTCTATCTGCAGAGATGGAATAGTTAAGTGTGTCTATGAATGGTTAACAAGGAAAGAATGACTAAGTGTATTTAGAACGAAGGAATAGCTATCTACAGAGAAAGAATTGCTAACTGTATCTAAACTGTAGCAATACTGAAAAGTGTGTACAAAGAGGGAATGGTTAACAGTATCTACAGAATAAGAATAGCTAACTCTATCTATAAATAAGACATGGCTAACTATATACTCAGGGAGGAAATTGTTAACTATGCGCACACAAAAGAAATGGCTAAATGTATCCACAACGAAGGAATGGCTAACTACATCTACAGGGAAAGAATCACTAACATCTACAGGAAAGGAATGGCATATTCGGTCTACAAGGAAAGCATGGCTATGAGAATATAAAAAAATGGAATAGCTAACTGTTCATACAGGAAAGGAATGGCTATCTGTACATACAGGGAAAATGGCTAACTCTATCAACCAGGGAAAATTGGCTGAATATGTTTACAAGGATACAGGGAAAATTGGCTAACTATGTTTACAAGGATACAGAGAAAATTGGCAAATTATGTTTACAAGGATACAAAGAAGAAATAATTAAATATTGCTAACGATATTTACAAGGAAAAAAGACTAACTCTATCTACAGGGAATGAATGACTAACTGTACGTACAGGAAAGAATGGCTAAGTGTATTAACAAGGAAGAAGTGTCTAAACATATTTACGGAGAAGGAATGGCTAACTGTATCAACAGAAAAGGAACGGCAAGATGCATCTACAGGAATATTCAAGTGTGTCTACAGGGAAGGAATGTTTAACTGTATCTACAGGGAAGGAAATGCTACCTGTAACAACAGAAAAGGAATGGCTAAATGTATCTATCGAGAAGGAATAGATAAGTGTATCTACAGGGAAGGAATGGCTGACTGTATCTGCAGGAAAGGAATGACTAACTGTATCTAGAGGGAAGGAATAGTGAAATGTATGTACAGGAAAGGACGGGCTAAATTTATCTACAGGGAAAGAATGATTAACTGTATCTACGGGAAAGGAATGGCTAAGTATATCTAGATGGAAGGAATGCCTAACTTTATCTAAGGAAAGGAATGTAAATCATATCTAAAGGAAAAAAATGCATAATTGTATCTATAGAAAAGGAATGGCTGACTGTATCTACAGGGATGAAATAGTTTACTGTATCTACTGGAAACGAATGTCTAACAATTTCTAGGTGGAAGGAATGCCTACGTGAATCTACAGGGAAGGAATGGCTACTCTTATCTACAGGAAAGGAATGGTTAATTTTATCTACAGGGAAAGACTGCTTATATCTACAAGGAAAAAATAGCTAATTTTACCTTCAGGAAAAAATAGTTAGCTGTACCGGACGGATGGAATAGCTATATGTATCTGTAGAGAAGAAATGGGTAACTGTATCTGCAGGGAAAGAATGGGTAGCTGTATATACAGCGAAGTGATAGCTCTTTGTATGTAAAGAGAAAGAATGGCTAACAGCATTTGCAAGGAAGGAATGGCTATCTCTATGTATAAGGATGGAATAGTTAAATGTGTACAGGTTAGGAATGGCTGACTTTATTTACAAGGAAAGTATGACTAAGTGTATTTAGAAGGAAGGAATAACTATCTACAGTTAAAGAGCTGCTAACTGTATCTAAGATATAGCAATACTAAAAAGTATCTACAAAGAAGGAATGGTTAAGAATATCTACAGAATAAAAATAGCTAACTCTATCTGCAAAGAAGAAATGGCTAACTATATACTTAGGGAAGAAATTGTTAACTGTATGTACATAAGAGAAATGGCTAAATGTATCTACATCGAAGGAATGGTTGATTGCATCTACAGGGAAAGAATCTCTACATTATCTAAAAGAAAAAAATGGCTTATTCAGTGTGCAAGGAAAGAATGACTATGGGAATCTACAAGAACGGAATGGCTAACTGTAAATACAGGGAAGAAATGGCTAACTGTACATACAGGGAAAAGAATGGCTAACTCTAATAATCAGGGTAAATCGGCTAACGATGTTTACAAGGATACAGGGAGGAAATGATTAACTGCTTTTACAAGGAAGAAATTGCTAACGATATTTACAAGGAAAAATGTTTGCTCTACTACAGGGAAGGAATGGCTAACTGTATGTACAGGAAAGAAATGGCTAGCTGTATCAACAAGGAAGGAATGTCTAAACATATTTACAGAGAAGGAATGGCTAACTGTATCAACAGAAAAGGAACGGAAAAATGTATCTACGGGGAAGGAATAGCTAAGTGTATATACATTGGAGGAATAGCTAAGAGTATCTACAGGGAAAGAATGGTTAATTGCATCTACAGGGAAGGAACGGCTATATTCTCAAATGATACCTAAGTTACTAACAGAAAAGGAACGGCTAAATGTATTCATCGAGAAGGAATAGATAAGTGTATCTGCAGGGATGGAATGGTTGACTGTATCTACAGGAGAGGAATGGCTAAATGTATCTAGAGGGAAGGAATGGTTAAATATATGTTCAGGAAAGGACGGGCTAAATGTATCTACAGGAAAGGAATGGTTAACTGTATCTACAGGAAAGAAACAGCTACCTAAATCTAGGGGAAAGGAATGCTTTATTTTATTTACAGGGAAGGAATGCAAATTATATATATATGAAAGAAAAGGGTAATTGTATCTACAGGGAATGAATGGCTAACTGTATCTGAAAGGAAGAATGGCAAATTGTGCCTACAAGAAAGGAATGGCTAACCGTATCTAGTGAGAAAGAATAGCTAACTGTATCTACAGGAAAGAAATGGTTAATTGTATCTACAGGAAAAGAATAGTTAACTATCTACAGGAAAGGAAAGGCTAACTGTATGTACAGGGATGAAATGGTTAACCGTATCTACTGGAAACGAATGTCTAACAAAATCTAGGTGGAAGGAATGCCTAACTGTAGCTACAGGGGAGGAATGGCTATTTGTATCTACAGGAAAGGAATGGTTATTGTATCTACAGGAAAGGAATGATTAACTATATCTACAAGGAAAAATTAACTAATTGTACCTTCAAGAAAGAAATAGCTAGCTGTACCACATGGATGGAATAGCTAAATGTATCTGCAGCGAAGAAATGGGTAACTGTATCTGTAAGGAAGGAATGGCTAACTGGATCTACGGGAAAGGAATGGCAAATTTTATCTACAGGGGAGGAATTCTTAACTTTATTTACAAGGAAGAAATGGCTAATAGTAACTACGGTTAAGAAATGGATAACTTTATCTACAGGAAAAAAAGTTACTTGTACCTACAAGGATACAGGATAATGGACAGCTAACTATATCTACAGGGAAGGAATGGCCAACAGTATTTACAGAAAAGGAATTGCTAACAGTATCTTAAAAGAATGAATGGCTAAATGTACATACAGCGAAGGGATAGCTATTTGAGAGTAAAGAGAAGGAATGGCTAACAGTAGTTGCTAGGAAGGAATGGCTATCTCTATGTACAGGGATAAAATAGCTAAATGTGTCTACAGGTTAGGAATGCCTGAGTCTATCTGCAAGGATAGAATGACTAAGTGTATTTAGAAGGAAGGAATAACTTTCTACTGTGAAAGAATTGCTAACTATATATAAAATTCAGCAATACTAAAAAGTATCCACAAAGAAGGAATGGTTAACAGTATTTATAGAATAAAGATAGCTAACTCTATCTAAAAGGAAGAAATGGCTAACCGTATACTCAGGGAAGAGATTGTTAACTATGAATATAGAAGAAAATGGCTAAAAATATATCCACAACGAAGGATTGGCTGATTGCATCCACAAGGAAGGAATCACTAACATTATCTACAAGAAAGGAATAGCTTATTCGGTCTATTAGGAAAGAATGGCTATGAGAACCCACAAGAATGGAATGGCTAACTGTATATACAGGGAAGGAATGGCTAATTGTACATACAGGTAAAAACTAGCTGACTGTATCAACCACGGGAAATAGGCTAACTATATTCACAAGGATACAGGGAAGAAATGATTAACTGCATCTACAAGGAAGAACTTGCTGACGATATGTACAATTAAAAAGGCTTACTGTATCTATCTACAAAGAAGGAATGGTTAACTGTACGTACAGGAAAGAAATGGCTAACTGTATCAACATGGAAGGAATGTCAAAATATATTTACAGAGAAGGAAAGGCTAACAGTATCAGCAGAAAAGGAACGGCAAAATGTATCTACAGGAAAGGAATAGCTAAATGTATATAATTGATGGAACAGGTAAGTGTATCTACAGGGAAGGAATGGTTAACTGTATCTACAGGGAAGAAATGGCTAAATATACCTACAGGGAAGGAATAGCTAAATGTTTACAGGGAAGGAATGGCTGGTTGTATCTACAAGGAAGGTAGCGTATTCAGAAGAAAGGAATAACCATCTACGGTGAAAGAATTGCTTACTCTTTCTACAAGAAGGCAACAGCAAAAAGTATATACAAAGAAGAAATGGTTATATATATCTACAGAAAAAAAGCTAACTGTGTCTACAAAGAAGGAATGGCTGTATATACAGGGAAGAAATCGTTAACTGTATGTACACGGAAGAAGTGGATAAGTGTATCTACAAGGAGGAAATGACTGATTGCATCCCCAGGGAATGAATGACGAACATTATCTACAAGAAAAGAATGACTTATTCTATCTAAAAGGGAATCTATAGAAAGGAATGGCTAACTGCATCTACAGAAAGGAATGGCTAACTGTACATACAGGGAAAAAATGGCTAACTGTACCTACCAGGGAGAAATAGCTAACTATAATTACAAGGAAACAGGGAAGAAATGATTAACTGCATCTACAAGAAGAAAATTGCTAACTATATGTACAAGGAAAAATGGCTTACTATATCTACAAGGAATGGCTAACTGTATGTACAGGGAAGAAATGGCTAATTGTATCAACAGAGAAGGAAAAGTTAAATATATTTACAGAGAAGGAATGGGTATTGTATCAACAGAAAAGGAATTGCCACATGTATCTACTGGAAGGAATAGCGACTTGTATCTTCAGGGAAGGAATAGGTAAGTGTATCTACGTGGAAAGAATGGCTAGCTATATGTAAAGAGTAACAATGGTTAACAGGGAAGGAAAGGCGAATTATATACATAAGGAATAAATAGGTAAATGGCTAACTATATCTACAGTGAGGGAATAGCTAACTGCATCTA
>JAUUDY010445004.1:0-10944 GCA_032361765.1 Panulirus inflatus
AATACAGTACGTATCAATCCTTAAATAAACTACTTATCTAACCCTAAATAAACTATTTATCGATCCTTAAGTAAAGTACTTATCTAATTCCTAAATAAAGTACTTATCGATCCTTAAATAAAGTACTTATTTAACCTTAGATAAAGTACTTATCGATCCTTAAGTAAAGTACTTATTCAACCTTAGATAAAATACTTATCGATCCTTAAGTAAGTACTTTTTTGGCCTCTACATACTAGAGAGAGCCAAGTTTAAACGACTGATCAAAATCTCCCAAAACGACCTAAAGAATAGATTTCACCCACACCTCTTAAGACACAGAACTGTTCACTTTTTTCTTCTTTTGTAGATATTACTTCGGTGTCTGTTCTTGAAGACTGGCTACTTGTGTGCGATCCCCTACACCCTCAACTTCAAGCTAGTGCATCACATGATAACTGTTCGGTCTTTTGCAACTCGAGAATGATAAACCGTCTTGATATTTGCTTCTTCCCTTACGCTGCTAAACTCTTGGATCATCTTCACATTCTCATGTCTCAGTAAATGGCTATTTCAAAAGGTCTTTTCCTTTTTTTTTCTTTAACATTTCCTCAAAGGCTTTTCTTTCCTCACTCCACTGTCTTGTAAACCCCTTTCTTATAGTTTCATATAAGACATGGTCTCGATAAGAATTTTGGTCTGTGAGTAGAGTACAAGGTATAATAATAATAATAAAAAAATAGGAACGTTATATGTTCATATTGCAGGTGTCTAATAGCACACACACACACACACACACACACACACACACACACACACACACACACTGTAATAAACAAATTAATCCAGTCTGGCAGATATGATTGAACCCCTGTCCAAACGCCCCTTTTTTTTTTCAGGACGAACGACCCGTGCAAACTTCTACATAACTAAACTAAAGCCTCTTAAAACGTGGCTCTGTAACAGTGTAACCACACACGCAGGAGGAAAATGTGTCCTTAATTTCCTATAAAAATGTACTCGTATTACCACCTATGATTAGATAAACAGCTTTCAATCCTTCAAATCATGTATTCCCAGGACTAACAATATCATACGTAAACACATGGTGAGAGGATCGTCAATTGGTTCAAAATCTCTCAGTCACCTTCCACTAACTTCGTCAATCTTTCTTTTTTCTTCCACCGTCTCTCCTTCTGTCACACGGCTGTGTTGTCTTAATAACCTTTCGCTGACGTTGTCTGAGACAGAGATACACAGGCATACGGCAGGGAACGGCCGAGTTTCTCTTACACATGAGGACAGTGAGATCTAATCCTTTACTCAATTCAACTATCTGGAAATCACTATGCTATTCTCTCATTTCCTCCCTTCAGTCCCCACTGTGACGCCTCAGGTCGGCTCAGTGGATTATTTTGTGAGGTTTCTTCTGTCGGTTATCCCTCTGATTACCATGGTTTTTCCCAAGTTCATGATGACTATGTGTCTTCACAACATGTGTCGGAGGTATTGCTTCAGGTATAGAGACATATATTCTCCCTTCCACTTCCTCCTTCAAATCATTCGTTCGATCCGTTTTCTTTGGATGGTTTCGTTCGAATCTGGATCTCGAGGATGGAAACCCTTCTCTTCACCTGACTCTTATTCCCCCATTACTTGCGCTAGAAATGGCTACAAATCTAATATTCGCGAGGTCAAAGAGTCCTTTATGCGAAAAAAAAAAAAAAATATGGTGGCTTCTTTTCTTCTCCAAGTGAAACACCTCTCTCCTCCTCTACCAAGAATATCTATGACAGATTCTGTAAAAATATCTTCCATCTTTACTACCCGAAGCTCTTCGACAATTCTCTATTTCTATCCTCCCAGGGTGGACGATACCTACCTTCCGAGAACTACTTACTGATCCTTAAGACCTTCTCTATTACTCTGTCGTCGTACGACGTCCAGATATCACTCTCGTCTGTAAAGAGTTCAGTTTTATGAACCAGACAAGTGTGTCTTTCCTTGCGCCCTGAAGGACACTGTCTCCCAACCAGTGTTTAAAGCTTGATATTTCATTTCTCATTTGCCCCTACTCCTACCCCACCCAAAGAAAAAGAGAAGAAAAAAAATAATGGCTTGCTATTACTGTCTCTAGTCAACACGCAGAGATCCAGCCATTAAGGGGAAGCGAGATTGCTCATGTTCTTGTGTAACTGTAAGTCTGAAGCTCTGACTTTTGTTTCGTAAGTCTTTCAATTTCTTTTTCAGTTTCCGTTTGGGAGTATCAAAGTCTTCCCTTTAATCACCTGTATGGTTTCCAAGAAACGAGATCTACCCGTAACCTTTCCTGTCTTACATATGTCTGGTCTTCATCTCACAAAGACTTTTGAATCATTCTGTGTCGTGGTGTCTCTTACATGTAAGCACTTGACGTGAATTTCTGAGCTTTCCCTCCACCAACTCCTTCGACAAGCACCTTAGAAATCAACTTCTAGTCTTTCCTAGATCTTTCGACATATCGACGGACGAGTGCTTGTGATACTCCTATAAGGAAAAGAGATAATTAGGGTTGCATTATGCTACTTCTGTTATGAACCGAGGTAGTTACATTTGTATTATGCTCCTTCTGTGATGAACTGAGAGTTATATTTGCAATATGCCCCTTCTGTGATGAAGTTATATCTTTATTATGCTCCTTCTGTGATGAACAAAAAGAGTTTTCTTTGTTTTATGCTTCTTCTGTAATGAACAGAGAAAGAGAGTAATATTTCCTAATGCCACTTCTATCAGAAAGGGAAAACAATGCATTATGAAAGCCCGTATCACTATATCATTATTATATGACTGCATTTTCTAAAGCTTTTTTTCTTTTCAGTTCTGATGGTACATAAGTATAATGTGATTAAAACTTATATCCTTTTAGCACCAACGTGATTTCACGAAGTTCATGGAAAGACCAATCACATTTCAGAGCATCAGACTGGCTAGCTATCCCATAGCAACAACACATTAAGACACTGCTGCGACTTGAGGCATCACTCCCATTATTCTTATAATAGTTACAAGACTTGCGTGTCAACAATGTGCTTTACTGTGATATAAGTTTCCCTGTATGGAAATGATCATTCAACTTTTAAGCGTCGCCACGGATACCAAAAACAACTTTACTTATCGTACGGGAAAAAAAAAACTCTTTTGCTTGCTGAATTATGTATGTTACTTTATATGACGCAGTTTACTTTTTCATGTTACGCTTTTAAGGATGGGACGGTTGTTAAAGTAGTGCTATAAACCAACATAGCGAGGCTGAAGTCGAAGTATCTTAAACCAAGATGGCATGGCTGTTGTAAAGAACCTTAAACCAACGTGGCATGCTTGTTATAAGGTACGTTAAACCAACATGGTATGGCTGTTATAAGGTTCCTAAAAGCAACATGGCATTGCTGTTAAAAGGTACCTTAACAAACACGGCATCTCAGTTATAAGATAACGTAAACCATCGTGGCATGACTTTTAGAGTGTCTTAAATCACAATAATTAATCAAATAAGTTTTAAATGACCTACTTAACCAACCATCTCTGCCTACGTCGCGCGAGTAACTGTTTCACAGAGGTCTGTGGAAACCTCCGCCTACCTCCCAATGCCAGGGCGACGGCCGACCAGCGTGAACTGGTCACATCCAAACCCGCAATTTCATCTATAACGTTTAATTATATCAGCTAACGGAGGTACGCTTCATTCGGTGTAAGTGTTATATTGGTAATCTTCACGAGAGTTATGTTGATTGTTGTCTCCGGGTAACCTTCACCTTCATGAGGGTTTTGTTTACTGCTGTGGCTTCGCTAGCGCGTGCACAGATTCCAAAGGGAGGGAATAACAGCGAAGCTAGGCTTCTGTCCCACATCTTGGGCTTTGGTAGTAGAGCTGCATTGAATATTAATCACAGTAAATTGTTTCTTAAAGTAACTTCATCAGATAATTAACTACATCTATTTCATTTATAGATGATCATGTATTTCGTTACGGTTTTGGGAGAGATAGACTGTTCTGAGCTGTGATTCCGGTCAGAGGTTAACCCAACTCCAGATATATCATCACTGCTTCACATTTGATTATTCTCCAGCTTAACGTAATTCAATCTAATTAGTGTGCCATCTATCATCGCGGTCTTACCATACCGTGTGGGTCTTCGGTGTGTTTCTGTGCTATCATCAATATCTTACCATAATGTGCGGGTCTCTTGTGTGGTTTAATTATAAATCATCGTTAACCCTTCCTTACAAGGCAAACTATAACAAACAGATTTCTTTTTCTGTGAAGGAGTTGCAGAATTCGAAGGCGGGGGTTTATCTTGTGGTCTGGCTCAGCGATGATGCTCCATAAGGTAACTGGTATGATCAAGTCTCGCTTACACTTCCTGCATGTCTTCAGTTTATTCAAGTATCAGAGAAATAGTTGCTAAAGCTGTATAGGGTTTCAATCCGCCCCTGTGCTCCGGGAGCCCCTTGTTCACAAGTACGAGGGGTCCTGGTTAATTTTCCTTCCTTCCTCGGGAGTTTAATTAGAATCGTCTCGATTTATTACCTTCCTCACTCTCACTCCTCACCTTGAAAGCATTTCTCATTGTTGAATTTTTTTCTCTCCTTTCTCGTATGTTATGCCAACGTCTAACAGTGTTGAATCAAGTATCTCTGGGGCGCATTAAATTTTCCAGGAAGTACATTATTCAAAGTCGACTTAATTTCGAAAACTTTAGAAAACGATGCCACTTAGATACGTTTTTCCAACTGACTAGGATGTTGAATCATGGAAGAAACCAAGTTTGTTGCTTGAAGTGTTTTCGTAAGAGCAGCAGTCAGGTTGTCAGTGTGTGATCGAGGCTCGTTATACTTACAGTTGGCTTTGTGCATTATGTGTGTTTCTTGCCTATTTGCCACATAACTGTTTAACTCCTTGTCCTTCTCTTCAGCATCCAACCGTAGGACGTGCACAAAAGAGATGAGGGATTCATTCAGTACACATGATGACGTTTTCAATCTTTGGTCAGCCGTCTGCAGCCTAGCGGTATACACACACATCTTTAAACGCTGCAAAATGTCATACCACAGTAGGGTTGGCATTCTTGTTTCCACGTCGTTGAAAAGTGAGCGTAAAACCTTGAGCTTCCCGATGAAAGGCAGCTTTTTGCTCAGCATCTTTAGAAACACTTTTTAGAATATTTTCGTACCCTCTACCGAAGCTAAGCAGCAAAGATTTTATGGTATCACCGCGGGGCAACCAGACACACGACGTGAAAACAGCAGCCAGACAGTAACGGAGTGAGATGGATGTCCTGCAGTAAAAGAGGGTGGCTGAACCCTCCCAAGAACGGGCGTTCGTATGTAGTGCACACGTATACACTCGAGATCAAAGCCGTTCATCATATCTTGTGCCCCATGGAATTCTATAATACTTTTTTCTTACACTTTTGTGAACGAAATCTTATCGAAATGTTATTTTCTTTTTCTTATTGGATCGTGGGCCCCCAAACAGGCGATTCCTGCACAGGCTTGAAATCTCAAGAGTTGGCTCCTCCCGAGACTCGCCCTCTTAGCTACGTCACCCGCCGGGCAAGAAAGCCACATAAATATCATGGAACTCACGTTACTAAGTCTGGGATTTGTCCATTCGATGTCCGTTTCTTCCTTCCCGTGGATGTTGTCTGAACTCATTTAATTTTATGGTTATGGTCGACCGACATGTGTGGTTGTGACGTTTATAGCTTCTGGGTTGAATACAACGTACCGAACTTTGGAAGAAAGAGAGAAAAAAAAATGGCTATAATGTGTTTTATTACATCTAAAATGAATTATAGATGCAGGACGACCACCACCAAAGTACAACAGTCAGTGGTGACTGACTAACCAACCAATTCCGGTTCTCGTGCAACACCGAGACTCCCTCTGATTTATGCTTAAAAACGCCACTGCCATTAATCTCATCCACAAAAATTTCATGCACCTCCTTAATTTCTTTTATATGAGGAGTGGCTACAGAGTGTGATTTATTTTACAGCATGTTCGCGAAAGGGGGAGGGAAGGTGGGGGAGGGAATCTGTCATATGGCAGTGGATTATCTCTCCTATGAAACTGAATGAAAGCGGGAAAGTTGGGGGAAGAAAAGAGTGGACGAGGGGATGTTGAAGGTAAAGTGAAAAGGTTCGGAATGTTATAAGTGATGAATCTTGACTATAATATCCACCGATCTTATACATTTGGCGTCTGGTAGATCGTCTTATTGTTAGCATGACTTCCTTCCAGGGCAGACCTTTCGCCAGACGTTATACCTCTGTGCAGGGGTGACAGGATCTAGTAAAGGTTAGGTTGTTGTGTGATCCACCATCTTTCTGTGGCGTTCATTTCTAAATTGGATTAATCTTCTTGATGTAGAACGCACTCACACGGATTTTCTTTTTCTATAACTATAACTACAGACAGCTACATGACGTCACTCGGTACATCAACAAGATTAAGTGGTATCCTGCACACAGACAGACATCACTTGATATAAAAATCAAGATCAAAGTTATTATTTCCCTCACTCTCCTCGTGAGGCATTAAGAGAGACTTGAGTTGATGAATAAGACTGCCTATGAAATGGTGGTGTATTGCCTCGAGCAACGTAGTGGTCGGAGGATTTGGGATAAAGTCTGCGATTAATACCAAGAGAACGTATGAGAACAATTTCTCTACCCGCAGTCCACAGTGTTGAGATTCATGGCTAAGGTTAGTTACCACAGTTCACAGAGTCCCAGCTAAGGCAATCATGATGTCCACATTCAACAATGGATGTTTCTCTGAGCTCCTGAAAAGCTATTACACCGTACGTGTGGCTACGAACAGCTCATGGAACGATGGGAAATCAATAAGCCACAGAGGCTGAGGCACGCAGCGGGTAGAAGCGTCTGGATTCCAGGACACTCCAGCCTTCTTTACTACCACACTTAGACCAGAGAATGTAACAGCCAGTGCGTGCACCGTGGTAGCTCAACTACACCAGTATTGTCATATGTGGATCACAGAGATATCAATCATTGAAGATGTTGTCGCCCAGGCAACGCCTCCTTCTGGGGTCATCAGGCCTCGTTGGATTACCTCTGAGGAAGCCTCCGCTGACCTCCGACAGGAAACAGTAACGCAGGGTGAACCAAAAGTCACTGTTCACCTAAACTTGAAACGATGAAACCACCTCACTCCTATGATCATTGACACAACAAATGGCTCACGTGACATTTGACCCGTATATTGAGCGACCTTCTCCTCTTTACCTCCCAGCCTCGCCTTACTCCTCCCATCCTCCTCCTCCTCCTTCCTCACACAATGTCACGTCAGTATGTCTCTGAACGCAAGCGTGTCCAGGTGTTAACAGGTGTTAAAACGAAAATGGCTTTGCTACTTGAGGCTCGAGAGTTTTTGTTGGAACCGCTGTTATGTGGTGCAAACCAATGTACATATGAAGTGCAACAGCAGTCTGCTCGAAGTTATCCCAACACTGCCGTACCACATCGCAACGCAGCGCCGCGGTTAATTGCCAAGTTGCGTGAAACTGGATCAGTCGCGGACGTGCCGGCAGGGGTAGCAGAGGAGAACTGATCTGATACTTGGGACCGCCTAATGCAAAGCCCGTTCGTAGAACTGGCAGAGCGGACGTGTCTCTCGTGTAGCAGCACACGTCCACTGCTGAAGGACATCAGTGCGTGAATTGAAAGAAAGGGACAACGTCAAGTGTGCTGACTACTGCCGATGGTTTAGAAAGTTTATTACTGTCAATAGGGAGGATATTAGGGACGTATGCGTTTCCTTTTTTACCGATGAGACGTGGGTTTTATTAATCCGGTTACACCAACACCCAAAACAGCCACGTTTGGTCTGCGACTAATCCGCATGAGATCGAGGAGACACTAACACATGATCAGAAGGTTGATGGCGTTTCCAAACGTCTTTTGTAACCTAAGTGTAAAGTGTAAAGTGACCTTCGACAACCAGTGAACCTTCGGTCATCAAAGCCACTTACTTACCAACCTAACCCTTCTTGCCCCGTCACCAGTACCCCGCATCTAATGTCTTCTGTCTCACATTCTCTCCTGCATCCCCTCACCAGCCAGCCCTTCCACTGTCCGCTGGGGGCAGCATTAGCCGAGCGTGTAGCAGCACTCAGGTCCTCGAGGAGGCGAACAGTGCGAGCCTGAGTAGCTATGCACACACCACTTCCCTAGACCCATCTCTCCACCTCATTTCCCTTTCGAGCGTCACGTCTTGCTCAGTTCATCTAGTCTTTTCACTTGCCCGTCTACATTCACCTGTCAGTTCTGTCTGTCTGCCTGTTAACAGTTATCTGTTGTTCACTACGAAAGTCCGCCTGGCTTACACGTTCCTCCTCCTACGGTACTCACCAGCACGCAGCGACTCTTGTCTCTCAGCTTCCAGCTTTCCAGCCCATCCCCAAGGTTAACAACTCACCTGAAAAAAGGAAGGGAAAAAATAAGTTTTGATCATCAATAACAAAAAACTTAACCCCTAAACTACCTAACAATCTGACATATTAAGTCTTAAGGTCTCGCATACCCATTCGCTAACTCGTAATCACTTAATCTCACCCATTTCATGAGATGGAATGGCATTTGTGAAAGCTGTGAGACGAAGGCGCAATATTGTCTTGGAACAAGGACGAAGGATGAGTGTGTGGTGAGGAATCTGTTCCCCATCTGTCCCATGCTGTATCGTACCCAGCCACACTGCACCGTACCCAACCACACGGTACAGTACTCAGCCACACTGTTCCGTACCCAACCACACTGTACAGAGCCCAGCCACACTGTATAGTATCCAGCCACACTGCACCGTACCCAACCATACTGTACAGTACTCAGCCACACTGTTCCGTACCCAACCACACTGTACAGTACCCAGCCACACTGTATAGTATCTAGCCACACTGTTCCGTGCCCAACCACACTGTACAGTACTCAGCCACACTGTTCCGTACCCAACCACACTGTACAGTGCCCAGCCAAACTGTACAGTGCCCAGCCAAACTGTACAGTACCCAGACACACTGTACAGTACCTAGCCACATTGTACAGTACCTAGCCACACAGTACCCCATCCAGACACACTGAACCGTACACAAACACTTTGTACTGTACCCAGCCACACTAAGATAAGAGAGATAAGGTAAGATAAGATGTCTTTATTGTCAACTTGTATGCATGATACAAAATGAAATTCTATATGGCTCGAAGCTCAACTCAAGGTTGAAAAGTATAAGAATTATACAATAAAATTATAAAATATCACATAAAAGTACCACATAAAATATCACATAAAAAATCATCTATTGCACTCAGAAGCTACGTATATCACAGAGGAATTACATGCAGCGTCTGTAGATGGTTCAACAGTAGAATGATATTTGGTACAAATGATTTCCTGAATCTCGCGGTGCGTTGTATAGGTAGAGACAAGTCTTCTTCCTGACCTTAGATGTGTTGCATCTTGCATGATCTACTCCACCTGCTTCATTGCACATTCCTGATGCAACATATCTAATGTTCCAGTGTTGGCACCCGATTTCCCAGCTCTCTTAACAATTTTCTCAAGTTTATGTTTATATTTACTGTTTACCTTGCCACACCAGGCAGTAACTGAAAAAACAAACTTAAAATGGATTCTATAGTTGACCTAACAAAGATTAATAATTGTGTTGTCTATATGTAGACTATTTAAGATACGTACAAAGTGCAATCTTTGATTACATTTCTTATACACTATATCAGTGTTTGCAACGCCTTTTAACTGGTCATCTATGATAAAGACTAGATGCTTGTACTGGCTCACTCTTTCTACATTTTCATCTTCATTTGTAATGGTACATGTAGTTCTTTGTCCTATAAAATCTCTTTACTATTCTTTATATTCAAGTGCAGATAATTTGTTTTTCACCACTCAACAAAGCAACTAACCTGTGTAATATAATCGTTTCATTTATCATTTATAATGTGTCCTATCATCAGCATATTCGAAAATAGTGTAGTTGCTAAAATTACTTCCACAGTCATCAGTATACAAACTGAACAAAGTAGGGGACATAACGCATCCCTGTGGTGCCTCTATATTGGTAAAAATTATGTTGGACTTTGCGTTATCTGTCTTGGTATACTGTGGCATCCGTGTTAAAAAGCTGAAGATCCATTTCAGTAAGTTACAGTTTACATCCATCCCTAATAATAATCTCAACATAACATATGGCTGGATTGTATTAAAGGCAGAGCTAAAATCAATGTATAAGGTTCTCACTTGTGAGTTATGTCTGTCTAAATGTTTGCTAATCTCATTACTAAAAGTCAACTTACATCCTGCACAAACCTATTTTCACAATACGCAAACTACAGTGGATCTCTGAAATCATCTATGCTATCACACAAATACTTTCTCATTATGTCTTCAAGACATTTCATAATATTTGACGTTAAGACAATAGGTTTAAAATCGTTGAACACTTGAAGAAATGAGATTCTGGCAATTGGCTTTTTTAGGTCTGACAGTTTCCATATGTCAGGCACCACTACACCTTGATCTAGTGACTCCTTAAATAACTGCTGAAGTATGGGTGGTGCCACTTGTTCAGCACAAAATGTTAGTGCCTTGGCTGGCACACCGTCTGCTCCCGTGGACTCTCAAGGTCAAACACACTTCAGGGACTGCGATATCACACGATTCGTTCATCATTTCTTTCTCCTGCGATATCACACGATTCTTTCATCGTTTCTTTCTCGAGTAACTGACATCACATCACTACACTCTTCGCTAAACTTTTAAGTCTTCCAAAAAAACAAAAACAAATTAATTCATTGCTTTGTAAACAAGACTCTGGGGGGGTCGAAATGTTAAAGCAATAAAGTTCTCTCATTACTCCTCGTATTCTTCCTCCACCTACACTCATTA
>JAUUDY010445115.1:0-10944 GCA_032361765.1 Panulirus inflatus
TATATATATATATATGTGTGTGTGTGTGTGTGTGTGTGTGTGTGTGTGTGTGTGTGTGTGTGTGTGTGTGTGTGTGTTATGGCATCTGTTCTATCTTTACATCTTTCAAGGAAGTATTCACTCTTGACATTCGCAAACCAGTTCGAAAACTTATAGGTTGTGTTCAGATCACTTCTTACTTTTCTTTCAGCTTTTTGTTTCATTGCAATCCTCTCCATGTTGCCCTCCTCTGGACTTTTTCAATTAGTCCTTGAGAAGTATATTCTTATTTTGGCCTAATGTACGCACGATGTGAACATTTTGCCGAATATATTCTTCCCATATCCTTAAATAAGATGCCAATATTTGCCAGCAGACAGTTTGCCTCCTTTACAGTTTTCCTAAAGACTCTGGCAAGAGGTCAGACCTTCTTTCGTATGGTCATATACCCATCATTTTGCATTTGCACAGACTGAATTTCACTCGTTCTTTTATCGAACCACCTTCGGAGTGTGTCTGGGTTTCCTTGTAACTTGGTGGATGTCTCCTCAGTCTTAATCTTTCTCTTGGCCTTGGCAGTATTCGCAGTCATGTCCATATATGAGTTCAGTCCTCCTAACATGTCATGAGCAAAACCAGGAATAGCAGTCGTCCTAGGACTGAGCCCTGTAGCACGCCGTATGTGACTCCACCTTAGTTCGAGATGACTCATGTGACATCGAAGAGGTCCCTTTTTTTTATCTCCATCTGGAGATCCAGCTTCTTTGCCTATTTATGCCTATCAACTGCAAGGCCATAAGGTCGCCAACTTCGTGTTATGAAAGTTACTGAAAAATCTTGACCATCTTCAGATAATCAGGAAAATTCTTAAACTATATATGCTCTTCCGTGTCGCATCAATCATCATTATAAGATTGGAGAAAAAGTTATTCATAAAAACATAGAATTTGGACGATAGAGTGAATACATACGAGGAAAGAAACGAGATCTGTGAACTAATCTGAATCTGAGCTATGTCTCAGGTGGAAACGATCATCAAATCAGTGGGTTCGACAAACTATTGATAACATCTCGTATATTTCTGTCACCCTTAAAGATATATTTTCTCTGAATCTCATTCCTCGTTGCACAAAAAATGTGGAGCCAAGATTGTAAGGTAAACTATTCTTTACCCTCATTTAGCAAATTGATTTGATGATGCACACTTGTGTACAATTCAGAGAATAACTACATGTAAACTTCTCTCTTTTATAAAGAAAAAGATTCCAAAGACGCGCATGACACTGACATTAAGATTATCCACTCTTTTTACTGATATCGTTGGAATTCTATTATATGTTTCATATAATATGCTTTTTCTATTTGATATTGTATCTTGATTATGCATATAATGTTAAATCTGAATTGGCTCTATTCATCATCAATAGAAAGTTTTTGTGTCTTTATTCTAAAAACTGCATTGTAATACAGCATTCTAAACTGTTTGGTACTTCGCTGTTCCAAAATTTAAACCCTTTTTATATGCAGAGAATTATGTACACAAGGAATGTCAGGAAAAAACTTTTGATTTTTTTCAGCGCCCCTGAGTTATAACAAAGCTTTCAAAGAACTGTGTGAATCTGAGTTAACATGTATACATTTTCCTTTAAAAGATGTCGACTACAGAATGACCATCAAACCAGAACCCATATCATATACATCAAACGTACAACATTAAGATTTGAGTCTAAGGAATTTTGAGTGACTGAGTAAATAAAGGTATGAGCCAATTTCCCAAAGCATGTTGTAAACCTTCAAAAATCGAGTGGCATTCTTTTGGAAGCTGATGACTTATCCAAAATTAACTAAGTTATAAGAACCTTTGATGATATTCAATTACCTTCTCTGTTCGTCACTCTTCATCTCATTTTCACGACACTGGTGTGAGAATGGAGTGAAAGATGCTTTGAGCATTTGGTTCCTAACATACTGGAGGGTGTGAGGCATGGAATAGATAGACCAAATTGAAAAGATGTGATATACAGGGGACGCGATGATGTCAATAGGCTGACTAAAGGCATATGAAATGGCCGTGGCTAATCATGAAAAGACATTTGGGGTCCAGTTGTGGATAAGAGGCTCTGGTATCGGTGTACTATATATGACAGATAGAGGTTTGGTTGAGACTGAATGAAGTTAACTCTTTAGTCTGTTCGTGGCGCTACCTCACTAACGCAGGAAAAGGCTATCATAGATATAAATCAATACATTTTTTCCATTCGTGACTCTAATTTCCTTTTATGTATATATTCAGCAGATGTATACATAATCATTAAGTATCACAATGATAAAATTGTCAAGTGTGCAAATGCAAAATAAGTCTTGATGTCAAATATATAAGTCAGGGATTACAACCAATACTCGTCTTACATTTTCTTTAGCATTACATTGTCTTGTGCCTCTCTCCTTCAGGGGAGACCTCATTGATGATTTTAATCCTATACAAATGAAAGAAAATAAAGAAAAACTAATGAGAACATAATATAGAGTATTAGAAATTACTGAACTGGGTTAGTCATTGATGACTAGATGAAAACCATTACTTTGGAAAAGCAACTTGGAAACTCAAAAGACAGGCAGAAAAAAGCGTGAAAATCTCATAAGACCCACTGAGGAATCTAAGAAAGATTAGAGCAGAAATTAATAAGATTATAATCAATCTTCATTGATCATCAATGATCGGTATTGACCAGTATTAATCAGTATCAGTGATAAACAGAGAAAATATAGGGAAAAAAGTTGAATAATGTTAGACATACAGCTGAGGAGGATTTTTATTTTGATGGGGTTATCTAGGAGATAGAACCCCAAAGTTAGATTATATCAAATTCTTTTAAACTTTTGAAGTCTCTTACAGAAGGGTTTGTTTATAACGTGACATCTCTCTGTACACTGATAGTTTACATCATTTCTAAGAAGAGAGATATTCATGGATGGAGACTATAATTCAAACTAAATGGATATAAACTGAATGAGCTTAAAAGTGTCATATGTTACATGTGGATATGATTTATTCAGTATGTAATGACTCTGTGACTCATACATACAACATCTGTTGACTGTGAAAAAAGATGGTATTTTCTTATCTGTTCGAGGAACATTCTAACTTTCAGCTCTACTACTCCCACAGATGATAGAGAATGTCTATAAACGTATCATAAAGACTAGATTCATAATTCAGATGGTGCGTATTTGTGATATTAGAGTAACTATGTTATCCATTACCCAATTACAATGAAGATATGACCGAGAATTTGCAGTTAAACGCCTTCGAAACTGGGTATATACGCTTGTAATCTTATTTAGCTTCTTCTATCATTAAGGCATCTGAGTCATTATTCATATATAGCTCATCGTGATAACGATACATCAACGCACGATCAACACGAGGGTAAGAAACATGCACCAACGAGGATAAGGAGCAGAAAACCAACCCCGAGTGGGTAATTTGGCAGCATATGGGCTTCCTGTGTATCCTCAAAGGATTTCTCTGGCTGGGGAGAAAGTGCAGACGGAGGAGCCTCCCCCGACGGATGTTGACCAGTTCCACATAGCTGTACTCTTTTTCCACTCATGACACATATATGGGTGGCGCTCGGCGGTGACCAGCCAGCCAGCCAGCCAGTCAGTCAGCCAGCCAGCGACCCCTACACACACGTCGACAGTCACCCTTTGTCATCTTCCTCCTTTTTACTCTATCCTCTCTATATTTACTGTTGTCTCCCTTTCCGTGTCCAGTCTCTGGGTTGGGTTTCGATTATTACTATTCTCGTTATTATCATCATCATTATTTATCATTATTATTATTATCATTATTAGTATTATCATTATTATTATTATTATCATTATTGTTATTATTATTATTATCACTATCATTATTATCATTATTATTATTACTGTTATCTCTCTCCTCTTCATATTCTTTTATCTTATCATGAATCCTACCTCCACGTGATTTTCTTTAATCTTCCCCTTATTCCAATGACTGCATATATCCTGAAGATAAATGTTTGTCTCTGAATTATATACATTATTCTCTTCATTCTGAGGAGGACGAGATTATTCCCGCTCCCACACGCGCCCTCGACCTGGAGGGGGTCATTGCTGTGTATTTCTAATACGTCTGCACGATGACGCTACACACTAGAGTCGAGAAGATGGGCAAGAATGACTGCTAAACTTGGTCTGTACACGAGCTTCCATCTTATCCCCTACATGAGAGATAGATCGAAAGATGAATGAAAGAGCTATCATGATGCACGGTAGACAGACCTACACAACAAGACAGCAGCAGCAGACAGCCCTAGACAAGACTACAGCGGCAGAAGACAGCTTTACATAGCACTACAATGACACGAAACCCTACACAACACTACAGCAGCAGCAGACAGCCCTACATAGCACTACAGCAGCACAGAGCCCTACAGAACACCACAGCAGCAGCAGACAGCCCTACATAGCACTACAGCAGCACATAGCCCTACACAACACTACAGCAGCAGCAGACAGCCCTACATAGCACTACAGCAGCACAGAGCCCTACACAACGCTACAGCAGCAGCAGCACACAGCCCTACACAGAAGTGTCCGACATAACGGTAGAGGTTACAGAAGCCAGGTGGCGTCTTGGACTCATAATGGCATCAGATGGCGTGTTGAACCACGCTGGCCAGACGCCCCGCTCCCAAGCCACCGGCATGGCGGCCGGCGTTTACAATACAGAAGAGGAAGTTGTAAGGCCGTAAGTCTGCCCCTGATTTTTCTGACTCTGGAGCAGGTGTCAGCTCTCAATGCGGCTGTGGACGTAGTTGAAACCCCATCTCAACACAATGAGGTATATTTGGAGGCACAAGTGATGGTGACAGGAGTGACTCTTTGAGAATTATGAATCGACTTTAATTAGTTAATGTAATGTTGCAAATGTGTCTCTCTTTTATGCATCTTCAAGCAATGGTCTCTGTTCTGTCAAGGGCAGCTGGAATGGGTTCTGGCTCTGAGACTGTAGGTCTGTTCCTCTTTCCACAGTTCGTTCTGATTTTCGATTCTGTTTCTTCATCTCTTCTAGATTTCACTCCTGCTCCAACAGGTCGTCCTTTCAGGCCCTGCTCCTTCTGGTATGGTTCGTCTAGGTTCTTTAACTTCTGCTGCCGTACGTTTAGGTGCTGCTGCAGTTCGGTTAAGTTTTATTCTCGGCTTTTCTTTGTCACATATCAACAAACTTCCTTTCAGTACTTAAGGAGTATAAACCCTTCAGCAAAAGATAAAGATGATTTAATCATTGATTCTATGTGTTCTCCACTCATCACACAAACCTTGCTGTAACCGTATAACGTAATGTTCTTATATAATATGGCTTATTTCATCCCCAAATAATCAAAGCCTAGAACAATCGCCCTCATTCCCACAAGTTCCCACGTACGGCAGAATGTAATGGACGAGACTGCGAAGCTCTCTCACCATTGGAACGTGTTCCAGGAAGAACCAACGAAAGGCAATATGAGTTATCAACGACACGGTCCCTACTTCTAGGTTTTGTATCCATAACCACCCATTATAGCACGCTTGTCTCACACTATGCCACCCCATCTATAGCCACAGAGCCCGTGATACACTTCCTGGATAAGTTTTAATCTAAAATGCCCTTGTGCCACGTCACTGCCTCCCATTCAGAAATGTGTGCAAGTATCATCAGTCTATCAATACCCTATTACATACCGTCAGTGGAGCATCTTCACTGTATATAGGTTTAACCTTGTACCTATGACATCCTACTCTTCAGGATACAAAACTCCACGAGTATTTCTGCTTATCAGGTGGAGAGGAAGGTAAGTTCTTGAAGTGTGTCAGGCGGGTATGTACCTACGGGTATGGGTCACAGGGTCAAGTGTGGACCCGTGAGCCGGTGCGTATGGACTCTTGCCTTAGGTCTGTACTTGCGCTACGTAACCAACGGCTAAGGGCGCCTGCCACCCTGCTCTGCTGAAGCTCTTATATAACAGGGAAAAAATTGAAGGTTCTATGACAGATATACCATTAAATGTAATCTAAAAAAAGGACGTGTATTCTTGTGATAACTGGCTAACATCTAGCTAGCCATGATTGAAATAGAAATAGAATTAGACATCGACTCAGATGCTAGAGCCTCTTCAAGAGAGGGACAGGAGCTAACTTCATGCCCTCAGTGAGACAAGACTGGAGTCGTACGTGATGCGTAAGAGCCTTCAGTCTCTGAGGTCACTCACCTTCACTCCAGGTTTGTTCTGACGACCTTTATACACATGTCTGGGTGACGGAGGCAGGCAAGACGAAAAAAAAAAGAGGTCGATGGTTAAGAGAACGTATCATTCAGATGTATCAAATTATATTGCTTCTATGTCTTTAAACACACAAACCAAAAGACATCAGCATAAAAGTTATGCATTACCTATCTTTCTTTTTTCGTAAGAATTACTCAGATGTACTGAAAAAAATATGAAGGAAAACAGCTTGAGAAGATACTTGTATATTTGAATAATATATTCTGCCTCACTGGGGTCCGGTGGTAAGTACACATAGTCTGGAATCTTGTGTCAGTGAGACAGGAAAATGGGTATGGATAAAGTTTGGTCTCCTCTCATCTCCCACAGATCTTGATACACAGTTTCACAATGCCTCAGGGATCTTTGTAGAGTTCACTGGCCACCTCCAGATGCTGCCTCTCAAATTCACAGGCAAGATATCTTAACCTGTGATTTTTTCTTTATAACTTTTTCTCCTTCAAAGAATGAGAATGAGAGAAGTCCTCTGTGAGAGGTTCGACAGGAGAGAGAGAGAGAGAGACAGAGAGCGAGAGACTGCTGAAAGACTGGATGAACTAGTATACGATGAAGTACATAGGAACACACAGGATGAAAGGAGATAGGCAAAAGGCAAAGCAAACAAAGAGTGGACAGAGGGAAGTAAAAGTAAGCGTAAAGAAGTTAGAAGATGAGATGACGGAAGGAAAGGATAGCTACATAAGGAAGAATAGGTTCATAAGAAATGAATGGAAGGTAGCCTAGGTAAACGAAAGAGTGGAGAGTAGAGAAGAAAAAATCAGGGATGCAGACAAAAGCAGGAGGGGAGACAATTTTGGAGGGCGAAGGGCCTTCCAAGAATGTGTGAAGTGATACAGGAAGTAGTGTGGTAGAGGATGGAACATTACAAGAGAATACACAGCTGAAGCAATGGAGGAAAAGTGTGACTGTCACTCACGTTCATCATTGCTCGCCAGTCTACAAGTCATCAACCTCTCTCATCAGTTCTATAATTTCTTCCCACTTAGAATGATTTTCCTCTTGTTCACGGCGTCTGGAAGATCGACACTCGGGACGAGGTACCTGTCTGGGGTAGGTGAGACTGCAGGAGGTTAGATCAGTGCATGGGTACGGTTCTTCTGTTTGCTTTCCGTTGAGAAGCAAGAGAGTACGTGCCCTTCTGTGGTATCTGGTTGGCTGGGGAGAGTTCTTCTTCAGTCTAATGTACCCCTCTTGTCCTCCAAGGGCGATGACCACGAGGGGAGTGATGTTGTTACAATGTTCCCTCTCAAGACGAGTCGCAGAAATAAAATAGAAAGAAAAAAAAGAGAGGGAAAAGTCGTGGTTTTTTTCAGAGTGCCCTCTAGTGATCGCTTGCACGCTAGGTCAGTAAACATTCTAGGTCGAGATGCCATCTCCAGACACTCTTAAGGAGCTCTGGAATTCTCCGAAAGACGACCTAGGTTTCCAAGGGAAACGACACTTCCTCTGCCTGCAATCTCTTGATGTTACTAAAGACTTAACTACATGAAATGTTCAACGATACTAACAGCTTCAAATTGAATTCGAAACGTTCTAAAGAAACAGGAGACAGGTTCATTCAGTTGGAATATATCTCAATCTTTTTATTTGTTTCTTCATTTTTTTTTTCCACCCAAATAGATTTCACAGATATCTGTAGTATTTTATTTCCTCCGTTTTACAAGATATTTATGAAATTATTGTTTATCATAAAGATGACAGATTAGATGTGGAAGGACTGCATCTGAACCGTGGTTCTCACTCCAGTTTGTCTTGAAGCGAATCAACAGAAGAAATTGGAAAGCATTGTTTAGGTAAATACGGAGCGGAATTTGTTGTTCTTTTGTTTGAGTCACTCATTATCGCGTGTGTTTGTTAATGCATTTGTTGATGTGTTTGATCAAGCATTTGGATTCTATATCCACAACGTTATACGGTGAGATTTGTCTTTGTATTTGTCTGTGTCTCTCTTTGATCCTTTTGCATCAGGTTCTATTTTCAGCGTCTGTGTCATACTTATGTGCGTTAAAATTGGCTGAACTTTGAATGTATAACTGGCAGTTGTGTCTGTGAACCGTCGTATGCGTGTTGGTGTCTGTGCTGTAATCTGGTGCGTCTGTGAAGCTTTGTTATTGCGTCATGGTTTATAAGTCAGTGTCTGTGTGCCGTTGGAGGTGGGTCAGTGTCTGTGAGCTTTTTTTTTTTTTATCTATATTTTCATCCGATATTTTCATCCGTCAGTGTCTCTGTGAATCGTTGTCTTCGTAACGTCGTAAGTCTGTGTGTGGTGTCTGTGTGGTGTCTGTGTGTGTGGTGTAGATATGTTAGTGTGTTACTGTCTTTAGTTTGCTACATGTATCATTGTGTTTGTGTTTCCTTATGTGTGTGTGTCAAGTACTGTTTTATGGTCCTGTGTAGCGTGATGAGGTGTATATGTGTATGTGTATACTGCTGTATGTACGTCTTGGTCTACGTGTATGTCAATTATTTTTTGAGCCTCTATGCAGTGTCTGTGTACTTTTGTATATGTTTCAATGGTTCGTGTGTGTGTGTGTGTGTGTGTGTTTGCGTTTCTGTCACTCAGGCAATGTCTACATATCCGTATCTGTGTCTGCGTCTGTGCTGACCCTGTGCCTGAGACACAGTGACCGCGTGTGGTAGTCGAACCAGATCATGCCAGATGTGTGAGTTAAAGCAGTAATGTCTGTGAGGTTTGCTCACACTCTCCAAATGTTGTGTGCTCATTACAGAAGGGAGTTGGGGGGAGAGCAGCACGGACTTTGCGATCCATCTGTTTGTTCATGGGTTTCTGTTGACTCTTAGCTTCGGTCAGGTTAAACTAGTGACAATTTAAGACTTAGGATGAGCAACTATGTTTGAGTATAACGGATTATGCCGTTCTGTCCATACAATGGGAGGGAGGGCAACTGAAATAGCACTGATCTCCCTGTGGGGTTGGCCAGTAGGAGAGTACTGCTTTTCTATGGGTCGCTTTAAAAGCGTATAGCCCTCTGGGGAGGCAGTTTAAAAGCACTGCTCTAGAAATGACAAGATTTAAGAGTGCTGCTCTCTGTGGGGACCCTTCTAAGAGCACCACTCTCTATGGTCAAGTGAAGAGTGCGTCTCGGGGGGGAGCGGGGTGAGAACTGGGTACTGCTCTCAGACGTCAGCTGAAGAACAGTGCTCTTCCAGGCTCAATTGAGAAGATAAAGAAGCCAGAAATATCGGCTTTCACTTCTTTCATTGTATTTAGAGCTGGAGAACTCAGGTTTTCGATTCTTTTCCTCGTCCGTCTCTTTTCTTAATATTTGCGTGAAGTATGATCTATTAGGCTTCTTCATAGAGTCCTATCGTTGAGGTCGTCATTAATGTATCCATTGATCATCTGCAGATACAGCCCATCCAATCGTCTTCTCTCTTATTCCTCCTCCTCAACCCCAGTGAGGCAACACTAGAGGTCACATCACATCAGAGACTAATACCTCATGAAGCCTGTTTATGACGAGCTTGAGAATTCAAATAGGTTTCCCCGCAGTTCATAGTCATGACACCTATACACCGACCGGCCGGTCGTTGTTCCGGGTGGAGCCTGTGTTGAGCAGTGTACCGGGAAACTGCTAAACCCGCCAAAGACCGCCTTCAGCACACACTTGCCGGAACCCCACCTCAGTGAGATCTAAACCCAAGCCCCTCTGGGTACTTGAAGGCTCTTACCGTGCGTCATCAGTAAAGATCATGCGGTTCACGTTTCTATTCTCCACTGACGAGGCTTTCGCTCCTCCAGACCGTTGTTGGTTAGCTCCCTCTTGCGGTCAGGAAATTCGGCAAGTCACTGCCGTCCTACATTCCACTTCTCTTTGACGATTCTGATGCCATTTGGTGCCAACCATATTTTTCAAGTCCCCTCTCGCACTCTTTGGCAAAGATATCTTTTTCTCTTTACGCATTTTCCTGTGAAATCAAGTGTTCAACAGCTTTAAAGATACATGTATTAAAGTGTTCCTTCCATAGGAAGTATCTGGCTGGCCGGACTGCTTATGACCCGTGTTTTTGGAGCCACGTAATGAGTGGTGACCACGAAGCCATGATTTCCCACAGCCAGCCGCTGACTCCGAGCTTCCGTATTAAGCCGGTACATTTCTTCTTCTTCTTCTTCTTCTTTTTTTTCCTAAGACCAGAGCCGGGAGAAATGAGGTCAGTGAGAGAGCCCTTTCAGTAAGGCGTATAGAAAATGCGAACAGGATGTTGCAGAGCGAGAGTGCGTGACCTTGGTCTTCACGATATACTTTCTTAGGACACTTTCCCTTCGGCTCTTTTATATCTTCGTACGTTGATGAAGGCTGATGGTTGTGAAAGGTTGTACAAAAAAAAAAAGCTACCTGTCATTAAGAGTTCCGACGCCAGATCATCTGAGACGTAATGTGCTCCTGGTTCATAACGAACTTGACATTGCAAGGCTTGAAGCCATCTTGTTTGTCGATATTGACGCGCCAGAGACTGGATGTGACATGGAGGCAAGTGGTGGGCGACGACAAGGCGCGTTGTGAGAGCGGTGGTGGTGGTGGTGCTCTCTCTCTCTCTCTCTCTCTCTCTCTCTCTCTCTCTCTCTCTCTCTCTCTCTCTCTCTCTC
>JAUUDY010445225.1:0-10943 GCA_032361765.1 Panulirus inflatus
GTATGGTACGATCTTTGAGGACGATGGTACGACTCTTAAGTACGACGTTTAAGTACGTTGGACTCGACCTTTGAGCATTACGGAACGACCATTCACTACGACGGTTCGACCCTTGAGCATGACAGTACAACCCAGGAGTATGTTGGTACAGCGTTTGGGCAGAACGAGAGGAGCATTCTATTATACCTGAAGAGATCGAACCGTCGTGCCGAGGAAACTTGCTTTCGTGCTCAAGGGCCGGACCATAGTGCTCAAGGGCCAAACCATCGTGCTCAAGGGCCGAACCATCGGGTTCAAGGGCCGGACCATCGTGTTCAAGGGCCGAACCATCGTTCTCGGGCTGAACCATCGTGTTCAAGGGCCGGGACGACCGTTCTTACTGTTCGGACCATCATGGTGGCCCGGCAGGTGCACTGTAATCATCGCGCCAGTCGGTTTGTTTACTCTTGGTTTACGGCTTGCTTGCATTTGTTTAATCAAGCGTCTCGTCTGATTCCCGGGAGTCTGGATATTTACCTGGGAGGGTTGATGTGGTCCAGGGGAAGTGAGGCTGGCTGTTGGAGGAGACACGAGTATTGCACGAGGGGGATTGAGGGATGTTAGGTTATAAACTAAATCTTTCAGCTTTATGAGATTCTGTGAGTTCAGAGTGTAATCGCTTAAAGAAAATGAAGCATATCGGCCAAATGCGGTGAAGATACGCGCTATCTCCCTAAAGGCAATCATATCTTTATTCCTCACAAGTACATGTGCACTTTTTTCTTTTTTTCACATTCACTCTATCAAAAGGCGGTATAGTGTAGGGTACTTACTCATAAATACGACCTGCCAGCCATCTGGATCCTGCCACTTTGACGACGCATATAAAACAATTTTGTGTGAGTCACAACACGTATGATCCAGCAGTTACTTTAAGATAAAACTATATTAACGGAAGCCAACGTAGATTTATACTGGGTAAAGGTACACAGTTACATCAACATCCTCACTACAAAAGCGTAGCTGAAACACTGAAGTATAGACCGTTCACTATGATAACCGTCATTTATACTTAGCTGAAATTAGGTTTGAATGGTAAGCAGAGAAGAAGTCTTCATTGGAAAGGAAATCGAATTATTTTCTAAGTTAATAACATATCAGAGGTAGCAAAAGAGAGTGTACTAGTTTGATAACGATAGCTGACACAAAACAAGTAGTGTGCCAATGGGATTGAATGCATAGAATTCAAGCAGTGAACAGACGACTCTGTCTTTTCACGGCATGGCGAGATGTTCTGTTGATGGCAATAGAGTAAGGTGATAAGGACGTAAGGTAATTACTGAGATTTGCATTTGAAATACTGATTCATAAACATGCAAGGAGGGAGTAGAGTAATTATGAAAATGTTCATTAAAATAGATAGAAACCGTTTTTTTTACTTATCCTTTCTGCAGATTCGCCAATTTGCGTGTCAGTGAAGTAGCGCCAGGAACAGACGAAGAATGGCCTCATTTGCTGGCATCCACTCTCTAGTTGTCATTCACCGAAACCAGCGCCGCTTTGTCTACTGTCAAGTCGCATAAGCTTTTTATAGTTTTCCCTAACCGTTTCATATGTACTGGCTCAGTTCACCGAGAGCCTGTCTTTTTTCCATGCTTTTAACCCTGAATTTTCTCCTTTCTTACCTTCCCCCAAACTCAAACTTCAGCAGTTACTCGAATCTGCCACTAGGGTCATGTCATGAACAAGTAGCATGTGACTCACCACCCTGACCTCCCCATCCAAAACATACTGCAGACCTTCCTTTCTCTCCAAGGCCCTTGCATTAACCGCCCTCACTGGCCCATACTGATTGTATAGCAGCTTTGAAGCTGCAAGAGAACTGTTAAATGGATCCTGGTGTTATAGTTCAGTCCAAGATATAGAACATTTCATTAGTGTGGAAGATTGTTAAGCGCTCCTCTGTCTCTCTTATTCCCCAGTTTCTTTTCATCTGGTCCATCTACTTCTTCGTGCCTGCCCAATGGGAAGACTACGTCTTTCCCCGGAACATCCAGATCTCGGGCTGGTTCCTGTTCGCCTCTTCCATGGTCTGCATCCCTCTCGGAGCTCTATACGTCATCTTCACTAACAAGAAGGGCTTCAAGAGCTTGTTCAAGACCTCGCCAGATTTCTGTCCATCTAGCGTGCGACATCTAATGCAGACGGCACGACAGGAGCCCAACTGTAGCAATATTCGCTATGTTCACAATAATGATGGCTACTTGGAGTCTGAGGTGAGTGAAATAGTTTATTTTCCCTTTGATATATCATAGATATTTTGTGTATATCATAGATACTCTTAGTGATCCTTCTATCATCTCCAGTGCTAATAAATCTTTCTAAATGAAATTTCCATATACAGGTGAAACCCAAGGAAGAGGAGGAGGGACATATGGATACCACAAACATTCACGAGTAGTGAAATGTGCCTGTTCAAGGGACTTCTGGACAGGAATGGTGGGAGGAACCGGGCGCCAGCTGCATCTGTGACAGCTAGTACAGATACTTCTCGCACACCTGCAGAAGCGAGCAGAGGGGGTCCTTCAGTTAACATCCCTAGCAACAGTAGATTGAGGAATGTCACCTGTTCCATTGACCACAAATAACCCAGCACACCGAAGTGTTGAGACCACAGCTAACCCATCGTATCCCATCGTCGAGAATACAGTTAACCTACCACATCCCAGCGTCGAGGCTACAGCTAAACCATTACAGCCTAGCATTAAAACCAAAGCTAAACACTATTGATAATCTCCTGCCATCTCTAACGATGGAGGATTTTCTTGTTTTTATAGCTACATTTATCAGTTATATGGAAATTCAGCATTATAACCCATGAACTTATTTTGTTTATCCTACCTGCTCAGAATCATAGATCTTGAACACCTTCACGTGTTCAGTATAATTCTACGCCCATATACGCTCTTAAAAGTCGTTACATGTATGAAGTATATCAAATACATAATAATCAACACTCTTCAACAGTTTGGCAACTCATGTATCGGCTTAAATCTCAAATAACTAACCAACCATCAGCAAAAGGAGTTACAGGCCTAATGTCCTTCGCCATAGGTCATTGGCAATTAAAATGAACCAACCAGTGAATCAGATCTTATAATAACTAGCATAATAAACTCATTATGGGTTAACATTGTCTTCGTTAGATAGAGCCAATCTGCTGTGTATTTGCCTTATATTTCCATTCTTAATCTTCTTTTCAACACTTGGTAGCTTCTGAACTCGTGTTATTCCAAACTACCATAACTTGGCTTTTTTTGAAAACCAAGTTTTCCATTCCCTCTGAAATTCTGAAAAAATACACATATTTGCTATTCTCCTATTATCCTCTCTTCATTCCTATGCAAAACGACACAAAGATATTCTTTTCAAGTTTGGTCCTTGCAAATAAAGAAACACAAAGAATTGACAGAAAAGGTTCAGAAAAGTGCAGTAAGTATGGAGTCAGACTTTGGAAAGCTGAGTTACAGGGAGAGGCTAAAGGAAAAGAAATTTTGTCCATCAAGGAAATGAGAAGAGTAAGGAGTGAGCATCACATCCTTTGATATTCCAAACTATTACGGCAATATAAACAGCGACCATTTCTTCGAAAGATATCAAAGGATAACAAATAGAGCTCATAAAACAAAATGATTGAGAAACTTGTTAGAAAAGGTACAATGAACTATAGTATAATGATAGAGAATGACAAAAAAAACTGAATGTAGGCAGCATTCAGATGTTTGAAAAGGTGTATGAAAGTAGAGGAAGTTCAAGTATTGGGTGGCCTCACGAGTGTACAACTCCCTCTCCGTTTAAATTAGAGCCCCACGAGGGTAGAACTCCCACTATGTACAATATCCCCCTATAGTATAGCGACCAATGTATGTAGAAATTCCACCCCGTACAGAATAGATTGGTGTACGCACACGAGATTGTACTAAGGAACAAATGGTTTAACAAATGATTAAAACTGAGGCTATTATCATTTTCTATCTTATCAGAGGATTACCACCCAACGCCACATAGCCAGCAGAACTATATGTACTTCTCCGAGGAAACTTACTTATCTTTTGCTTCCCAAGAGGCCAACTGTAAGAAGTGCTAGCAGTGAGAAGCGTGCCTGTAGATTTCAGCTGTTCAGTGAGCAGTGAATGGTGTTGTGTTGCGCCATCTGTCGAGCAGTGAATGGTGTTGTGTTGCGCCATCTGTCAAAGTTGTATTCTGAGGCGCTGTGAGCAGAAGAAGCACTGTTTCTGAGGTTAGTGTGCCGGTGTTTCCCAGCTGTCCAGTAAGAGTAGTGGGTCTGTGTTCAGTTGGTTCAACCTGTCTAAAAATACTAATAATAATCATAATAATATTATTGATAACAATATTGATAATAATGATAATAATGATTATAGTAATGATGATAATGATAATGATGACAATGATAATAATAATAATGATAATAATGATAATATTGATAATATCAATAATGATAGCATAAATGATGATTTAGTATAATAATAACATATTTCATGATGATAAGGAGGCCTTATTTTTCATTGAGTTAGAACATTCAAAGTTGTGATTTTTTATTATGGTCGACATTCTGCAAAAATGGTATACTAGTTCTAGAAAACGTCTCAAAACTGTGTTTGGATATCTTCAAATCAGCAGTTGTCCAACTTAGGTTTTTAAACAGCAACAAAAGAAGACTATGACGCAGGAGAGGAAAAAGGTGACGTTGACGGAGGCACTGCAGGAGGATGAGGGTGACAGAGGAACGTGGGGGAATCAGTGCGAGTTCTTCCTCTCTTGTCTTGGTTACGCTGTTGGCTTCGGCAACGTGTGGAGGTTCCCATACCTCTGCTACAAGAATGGTGGAGGTGAGATGTGCGTGTGTGTGTGTGTGTGTGTGTGTGTGTGTGTGTGTGTGTGTTCAAGGTTCGTGCTGTATTTTTGGTCTAAATTTGATAGTGCACAGGGGCAATGCCATCAAGCAAGCTTGTCTAGTACCAGTTCGAACGAGCTCATTTGAACCCTCAGATCCGATTCATGTATTCTTCGTCTAAAAGCACTGGTGCAGGGGAGCAACACCATTAGAGAAGTTCGTTTAAAACCGGTTCGAATAGGCTCGTTTGAATCCTTAGATTCTAGTAGCTTCGGATCACTAGAAAAGGTTGGTTGGCTGTTAACACGATCACTCTTCCGAAGCATCATATCAGTTTAACAAAACATTGAGAATTTCATTGTTTCGACGTCTTAAGTTAACCGTTCCATATTGTGAATTACTCATGTCTATAAAATAGCTCATTGCGTTACGTATAAGAACCAAGGCTACGAGAGTAATAGCAGTGATAACGTCATTCCACTCTAAGATGAGAAATTGCTATGCTAAGCTCATATCGTGTCGGGGAGAGACTACGTAAATGTTTGACACCTCATAGAAAAAGTTCACATCATAATGAAATTACTACCATGATACTTTCTTATCAGCATGATAGATTTGGAAGTTTATTGGGAAGCCGCTCTGACCTACTCTTATGGTGTTATTGATTTAGTATTTTTCATTGGCTTTGTAACTGGATAGCGGTGTTCCTGATCCCGTACGTCATCATGCTTCTGTGCGCGGGCCTACCTCTGTTCTTCATGGAGCTTGCCCTGGGTCAGTACGTGAGCCTGGGTCCAAGTATTCTTTTTCCCAAGCTGGCTCCTCTGTTCTCTGGTGAGTGCAATTATAATATTCCACCTTTTTAAATCATATTTTTATGTAAAATCATGGTAAGGACTGTTTTCCCGTCATAATTTCTTTCTCAATACTTTGAATATTCGTACATTGACATATTCATAGCTTCAGTTGAGTAGTATAAGGTAATGGAGGATATGCCTCCAGGATATGGGCCATACGTATAATGAGGATGTATGTGGTATTACAACTATCCTAAATGCCTGAGGAAGGTGCTTAAAGCTTCTTCAGTTGGCGGATGGAGCTTGACGGTGACGGCCTTAATGATCTTGGCAGACGACAGACGTGTAAATCAAAAAACCATCAGCATAATATTTCCTTCTGACAGGGAGAGGTACTGCACTGATCTAAGAGAAAATTAAAGTGTCTTAATCTATTCCATGGTTCTCCATCTGTTTCGATGCCTACACTAGCCGTACTGACGGAAACAAAACTTTTCTGTGATAGACGATTTTGAGTTTATGTTTTTCTTCTTACATTTAGTTTACAAATCGTCTGAATCCTTGTTCTCCAAACAGACTTCTGTATTCCATCTCAGGTTTGGGTTGGGGGATGGTGATGGTGTCTTTTCTGGTGTCAATATACTACAACATCATCCTCGCTTGGGCATTCTACTACACCTTCGCCTCCTTCACCAGTGAGCTGCCCTGGTCACACTGCAACAACGACTTCAACTCCGTCGGTTAGTCTTTCAACCCGTAATTCATGTGATGATTCTTTGTCCATGTTCTCTAATGGTTTTTCGCCCATTTTCTCTGATTCATCCACTTTCTCTGATGTTCTTCGCCCATTTTCTCTGATGGTTCTTCGTCCATTCTTCGGTACAGATTTCATAATTTTTACTGATGATTATGCGTCTGTTGATTAAAGTCGTCTATTACTAAAAAGAGCATTGATTATTTAAGATTTTCTTTCTTCTGAAGATTGCTATACGCTGGAGGAAGGGCGAAAGTGCAGGAACGAATCTGGTTTCTTCTACAACAAGACCTGTGTAGACATTGACGAATACTGCAGTGTTGTCGACATGATAGGCCTGAATGAAACCTTCTGTCAGGACCCGGCGAACGACAGTGTCGCTGTGGCAGCTGATAAGGTTGTTCCACGGATCTCGTCTAGCGAAGACTACTTCCAGTAAGCATCATGCATACATCACACGGCCGAATTAAGCAACGATTCATTTTCTCGCCAACGCCTACCAGTTGTCCAGAATGGAAGAAAGATACATATGAATATTTCATCGCTTATTTCGTTAATACCGAGATAATAAAAAAGGGAAAAGACTTATGTCACTGACAGTATAGTACTTTCTGAAGATATGAAATTGTATCTTGTTAAACATACCTTTTTCCTCCTGTACGATATGGTCTTAACATTTGACATCAGTCTAATGATAAATAATGAAATATGTATTGATAATCTACTTTTACTTTGACGACTTTTCCATATGTTTTCTTAACGATTTTGGTATGCTTCAGACTTACGTCTAAATACGAGACGTTTGCTGTTTAAGAACAGTACTTTAAGCTTTTCAGTACGGTACTAACCTACTTAAACAACAATTCGTCTTGCACAAAATTACTACGCTTCGGTTGAAACCGTGAGACTATAACACTTAATTTTTCTCTGGTTTTCTAAACTTCCTTAGGTCACCATACTCCCAAGAACTCTCCAATAAATCCCTCACACAGTCTTCAGTTCCCAGAATCCGTCCCTCCAATAAGCAATCTTATTTCCAGCCACGCCCATCGGGGTTTCAGAAAGTATATCATATTTCAGAGGTAAAATCCTACTGGAGAACCTAATTCAACGTAGCTAATTGGTAAGATTACCACATTTAAAGGAATTTTTATATTCCCTTATTGATAGGGGTATGCGTTTTAAGACTTGATGCTCCTACCTAGGAATGGCGTGCTGGGAGTGACTGGGACTACCTGGAAGGATTTTGGAGAGATACGCTGGGAGCTGGTGGGATGTCTGGCTCTGGGTTGGTTGGTGGTGGGCGCCTGTCTGGCCAAGGGCGTCAAGAGCTCCGGAAAAGTAGTCTACTTTACAGCTCTCTTCCCTTACGTCGTCCTCATCATTCTTTTCGGCAGAGGTAAGCTGTCTTCACCAGCCGTAATGGGGAGAGGACATCGTATACATATTTTAAGGAGCTCAAGACCACAGGAGCGTTGTCTGAATTTTCCTCTTCCTTGTCTTTTAGGCATCACTCTCGAGGGGTCCCGCCTGGGGATAGACTTTTACTTCCTGAAACCTGATCTGACGCGCCTGAAGGAGGTGGAGGTCTGGGCTGACGCGGCTACACAGATCTTCTATTCGCTCGGTTCTTCCTTCGGCGGCCTCATCACCCTCGCCTCCTACAACAGATTTAAGAACAACTGTATGAGGTGATAGAAATGTCTGTAAGACTTGTGGAAATAACTCCATATATGTGATGAGACCATTGTTGATCATTTCGAATTTTTTTTCAAGGACAGTTCCTTCTGGACTGCATTTTCATCTTATTCCTTTCCTTCAGAACCTCTTTTTCCCTTCCCTTCTAGCTTCATCTACATTACCTGAGATATCCTCATCTTGATCGCTTTTCTTCAGTGTTTTCCATGTCCTTCAGGGACGCTATCATAATCGCTTTCGCTAACTGCTCGACTTCCGTGTTCGCTGGGTTCGTGATCTTCAGTATCCTGGGCTTCCTGGCCTCTGAACTTGGGGTGGAGGTTCAGGATGTGGCTTCCTCAGGTTCTGGTCTGGCCTTCGTGGTGTACCCAGCTGCAGTCATCCACATGCCTGTCCCTCCAGTATGGTCCATCTTGTTCTTCCTCATGCTCATCACTCTTGGGCTCGACTCTCAGGTGAGGTCACTCAAGGATTCGACTTGAAGGTAAGTCAAAAGATGATGACATGAAAAGAAGTAGTCTCTAAGAAAGGAACGCTCGATTTTTTGACATCCCCATCACTACCAACAACACATCAACCATAAGTATAATAAGACGTGTATGAGAAAAAATGCAGGCGTATTCTCATACACTGTACACAGACTTCAAATTCAATAGTAGTAACTATGTTGTGTTCTAGTTTCCATAATGCGACATATCGTCTACTGTGAGTGTGTAGTAGTGGTCAAATCCTACAGAGATACCAGGGCTTGTAAAGATCTTTGCATCTATATTAGCATACTTCATGACAAGGAAAACGAAACGGCCTGCCTAAGAAGAGGTAAGGTGAGGATAGACATAAAAGACTGTAAATGTAAATGAGGTACCAGAAATATTCAAGCAAAGTTTGGCATAAGAGCAGTTGCGTTAGGAATTTTCAATTTCTTTCCAGTTCACGACAATACAAGAGGGAAAATATTCTGAAAATATCCAGGCAAGACTGGAACATGAAGTTAAATTCTGGAATAGACTTTAGAAATAAGGCTTGAGTATGGAATGAGTGTCTGACTGGCCTATGTTGTTGTAGTTCACGATGGTGGAAACGGTGACAACGGCGTTGTTCGATCACTTCGAGTGGCTACGTGTGAGGAAAGCATTGGTGGTAGGCGTGACTTGCCTCTCCCTCTTTTTGGCAGGGCTGACCATGTGCCTCCAAGGAGGAGTCTACATGTTCGAGCTCTTCTTCTTCTATTCCTCTAGCACGTCTGTTATCATCCTGGCCATCATTGAGGTGGTGGCTGTTCAACATGTGTATGGTGAGTCGTAGCCACATATGTGTATATGGCAAGTGATCCAAAATACTTTATGAGCAATGATTCCTCCAGTTCCCTTCACCTAGCATGGTCTCTAGGTCCCCCTCATTCTGAATCATCAGGTCCCCCTCAGCATCAACATGTCCCCTCACTCAATATCGCCAGGTCTGGTCTTCCTCACTCATCATCACTAGGTCTTCTGGTTCCCGTCACTCAGCATCGCTAACGCCTGCTCCCATCTCCAGGGTTCAGGACCTTCATTGGTCACCTGCAGCAGGAGGTGGGCATCTACATCCCACGGCCTCTGTATGCTTACTGGGCAGCCACTTGGACTATCATCACGCCTCTGGCTCTAGTGGTACGAGGTTTAAGCTTCCATTTACTTTCCATCTTATTCAGCAGTCTATTAGGCTGTGGTTATCTCATCTTACCTTCTTATAAGTCTAGCAGGGCCGTGACTCCTCCCTTCCAGCTCGTGTGTGGTCCGGAGATAAGGTTTCTTCAAGAAAGCAATTTCAGAAAAACTAAGTGTGATGTCGAAATTTGAGTTCCTATTCTCCAACGCCGACGCTGGGGGTCCTTCTCAGTGCCAAGTATGTCAGTCAAGATCTGATGGTGACAGAAGTACAGACCAACAAAGCATGAAGAGTCTGGTTCTGCATTAGGATGGAGCGGTTCGCCAGTGAGACAGTTCTCCGAGCCCCGGAAGTTACAGCAGATATCGCAAAAGATTGTCATCAAGTAATGGGACATGTCCTGAAAAGGAAAAGGGCACATTAAGTGGATTATAGATGATGAAATATTTGTACTTATTGTAAGACCAACTTTTTAGTTTTAATGTGCTTCCCGAAATACGACTTTGCTCTGCATGTATCTATATGTATTTAGTCTTGACACAAATATTACGTAATCTTATTGCATGTTACAAATATCCAGCATCATGAATCATTATATGAAAGCACATTGATTTGTGCTGAAGCTACGAGCTTAAGAATATGTATAAACTCGACAGCCAGTAATGTATAGTTTGCGCAGCTTATTTCCTGTAGCAACGTATTCATTAACAAGTATCCTGATTTATAATCTTTTTGCGTCTTAAATGTAGGCATTTGCTGCAGGTTATCTTGGGCTTCTCCATCGCTTTTGCTGTGCCAGCTTACTGGGGCAGCTACGTCTTTCCTGATGGAGTCCAGGGTCTTGGGTGGCTTTTATGCTTCAGCTCCATCGTGTTCTTCCCGCTCGGGATCCTCTGCACTGTCCTCAAAGGCAACAGAACCAAAGCAGACCTGCTGAAGAATTCTCCAGACTTCTGCCCCGGCCACGTCAGGAAGCAGAGGGAAGCCAAGAGCAAAACCGAGGCTCACATTTGCACCATCAGTGGAGAAATGGAGGAGCCAAGTGCCGGCGTTGGTGGTACGGCTCAACTCAGCACAGAGCAAGACCTTGATCACACTGGATATAATAACAATGCTTACCTGGTCACTGAGGCAAATTCTGATCACCATGTGT
>JAUUDY010445334.1:0-10943 GCA_032361765.1 Panulirus inflatus
TTCCTCTTTATACACTCCTTCAAATGTCCAGAAACTGAATCAGCAAGGTTATGAAGCCATGTAGGGTCCATCTTTGCCAAAATTTCATGAATGGCCACCTTCAGCTTAGGTGGAGACAAAGTATCCCTGTTAAAAAATTTCATATTCAAATCCAGTGAATTTTCTGGACCAGTCACAAAGAAACTCCACTACAGTCCTTAAGCCAATTAATTACGAGTTTAGCATTGTGGCAGGAAGCCCCATCCAGCACGAAGGCTTCAGCCTTGCACTTTTTGAACGAATCCAGGAGATGGTCACACTGTAGCTTGAGGTATCTGTGTGTGTTTTTAGTTTCACTCTTCAGAGGCAAAACTACAAGGTTCTGTCTCCAACACCATAATAACTGAAACAACCCATAAGTAAAGCAGGGAACTTTACAGTGCTTGCAATGCACTTGGGGTTAAATGAATCAAAGCCTGGTTGTCTGTACACAAGCCCATCATGGCCACCTGTTAGAAAAAGGTGGACTCATCAACCTACACAAAACTTGATCTTAGACATATCCCACACAACTTATTTCTTGCAAAATATGACTCTCTTCTTATGGTGCCTCCAGGTTACGAGTGGTTTACGATGCAGCCTGCAGCTCTGGTCTGAAGGTCCTTGAGTAATCAGCCCTGCACTGTCCTTACCAACACACCACTGAGCAGTCTGGGCTTTTTCTTTAAATTTTCGCAATCAAGCCTGGATTTGCATCCATTCGATGTTCAATAATGACTGAATAGGTGAAGAGGTTTTTCTGGCATTCCCAAGGCATTTCACATGGGTTGGTATAATAGTGTCACATAGTACTGATCTCAAGCTCACACTGGTAATATTAAAAATTTCCTTAAGTGGCTTATTTTTCTTGTATAGTGCAACTATAGAAGCTATTTTGCCACTTGTAAACTGAGCACTTCCAACCACAGTAGTGGTAGGAGGGTAAAAAAGAAAATCCAGGACATATGTGGGGAGCATGTCAAAACACTTCTACCTCCTACAACAGCTAAACTGCTAATGAGGTGGGCTCATGTGATATGCCAGCACATCATTTAATTGCCACTGCTTGCTAAAGGGCACCAACACTATTTTAGGTGGATTAAATAGATTTGCATCAACATAATCAGCATGGACCTACTCTCGACAACTTCATTGGTAGGCACTGTATATGTGGTCTTTAAGATGATCATCTATTCATTAGGTTTACAACTACGATAATGTGTATGTATGAGGTTCCCAAGATGTCATGAAGTGACCTCCAGGGTGAGAAGGATAAGATTGATCAAAACCTCAAAAAAAAAAACATAAGAGGTTAGCTCTTAAGGACAAGCTAAATACCTCCCTGCTATAAAGTATAACACCTGAGATAAAACAATTACCTATAAGGCTATTAACACAAAACACTACCAGACATCATTATCCCAATATTTTCGAATCTAATCCCATTATCTTTTTTTTTAAACACTGATGCAAAATAATTGTTGCAAAAAGCTCATTGAATACTCTTCATCTCATATTTGTGAAAATATAAAAGAAGCAGGCATTTCCTTTGGAAATTAGTTTTGTTGGATGACCCAGCCAGAATGATTACTATACAAACCATATATTATTCACATGGATAACTGAATGAAACAAAGGTAATGCTGATATAAAATATGACGTTTTCTCCTGAGTTTTACTTAATTCACAAAGCTATTGTTTTAACCCATTCACTACATTTGGGATGTATTATTCTTTTTCTGTTCAGCGTGGCAGAAGCATTGTTTTCATATGTTTGCCATCTCCCATATTAACAAGGTAGCAAACAGGACCAGACAAAGGAAGGCTGCACTTACATTCATTCTATGAATGTCATGCAATGCATTGAAACCACAGCCCCCTGTCCACTACCAGGCCCCACAAATCTTTTCATGGTTTCCCCTAGCTGCTTCACATGCTCTAGCTCAGTCCACTGACAGCACATTTCTCTGTATATATTGTTCCAATTCACTGTATTCTGAGCATGCCTTTTACCCTCCTACATGTTCAGGCCCCAATCACTCAAATCTTTTTTTTTCACTCCATATTTCCATCTCCAATTTGGTCTTACCCTTACCCCTTCTCTCCTCCACTTAACATGCTGTTCACCATTTCCATTCACCTTACTGGATACCCAAAGCACCCCAAGTGTATATCAATTGCCACATTACTCATCTTTGTATTTAAAATGCCCATCACTAATATCTGGTCTTTGGCAACAAAATTGCTGACACACTCATGCATCTACTTTCAACACACTTGCCTCTCATCATTTTTCTTCTCATAGCCAAATACATAAGTACTAATCGCCCTTCTCTTGCACTCCACTTTCATTTTCATCCATGTCAGAATGGAGCTCACTTCCACTGGTTCAGCAATAGTGCTGTTTCTTCCTCAGCTTTTGCCCTCACACCAACCATCGACTTTACTCTTAAAACATTCCCAAACCACTATTCCAATCTACCCTTCTTTCACTCACAGCCAGAACATCTGGGTTTCTTTCCTCAAACACACTACCTGTCTCTCCTTTCTTCTCATCTTGGTTACATCCACACATATTAAGACATCCTAGCCTGAGCCTTTGGGGAGGAGGAGCACTCCTCGCTTGGCTCCTGCTTCTGTTCCATCTTTTAAAATTTGAAATACATGAGAGGAGCATTCCAGTCCCCTGCTTGCACCCCTCTTAGTTATGTTCTATGACATGCAGGGAATATGGAAGTAGAATTTTTTTCCCCAACTCAGGGTAGGTGAGCACATATGTTATTAATTCTTGAGTCAGCCCCATTTGCCTTGAGTCAAAACAGGAGGTCATTAATGCTTGTAGTGGTGGTTCATGCAAAGTTTTCAATTTTTTCCCTAAACCATTTCCGTTTACTGATCAGAATAGGTGATGTCCAGGGAGGCTATCTGAGATCTGTGCCATCATGTTATGTACTAATTTTTGAAAGTGTCTCATTCTTACAGATATTACACATAAAAATCCTTAGTAATCATATTTGTTTGTGAAAGAAATACTTACAAAAATACCATACATCTCACTAAGTATGTGGAAATACTCTTGTAATACCTCATATGCCTGGCAGCAAAACAGTACAAGTTAAAGGGCATGAAGCAGACATAAATGTTATCTCATCAGGTTGAGTAGTATATCATTTTCTTTAGAAAACTACAGTCTAGCTAATGATAATAATAAACTGGAGAGATTTTTTTATATATCTGAGAATATCCCACATACTGTTCCTGGATATTCTGAATGCTGCAGTGAAAGGGTGAAGCAAGCTATATTAGCCAAAAATTATAATGAAACACATTAACCAGATTTTAAGGTCATTCAAGCAAGCCACAAGAAAATATGAAAAAATCATATGGCCAATCATAACTTTTAAAGTTTGAAAGACCTAAAATTATTTTTTTTCACAAGCACCTTAAAAAGGGGAAAGAAAAAATGCACATACATCAAGAGTATGTGTGATCAACATATTGCAACTACCTTATTGTAGAGTATACATAGAGTTTTACTCTCAAGGAGCCCTCAATCTCATAAAATTTACTAATGTACAACTCTAATTTTCTGTATGCTGTCTGCATTCACAGCCTCTTCATGTTGCTTACTGCAGTCATCTATAAATCTACCATGCACTATAAAAGTATTCTTCATATATTTTGGTAGTATGTTTCTAGCTTAATTGTTAGCTATCTCTCACTGATCTTTCTTTGTTGGTTTGAAAGAAATATTCACCTGAATATGGCAATCTGATTCAGGAAATTTAAACTTGTCATCAAGTATCTTCCTTCTTCCTTATCTTTTACACTGTGGATAAATTCACATTCACCAACTTCTCATGTAAGTCAGCTCCCTTTTTTCGGGTACCATCTTGGTTGCCCTCTACTGGATGTTCTCTAGATGAAAGTGTTTCTTCAACTGAAATGAAGACTTGAGATTCATACTCTAAGTCAATTATATGCTGCAAACAGTTTACTGAAGATTTCCTTATCTCGGTACTGAAAAGCAGCTTAGCTATTCACCAAGAGATAATTTGCCTCTGACCATTCTCCAATAATTGTGGTCTGGTGATAGGTGGGGTACTGTCAAAAACCAGGCCCCTTTTACACACACACATGTAAATTGTTTCCCAGAAAGCATATACACAAAAAATAGTTTTTTTTTTTTTTTTTTTTTTTTAACATATATACCTAATTGCATCTCCTACCTGAGGGAGGTAGGGTAAACACAAACCAACAAAGGGCATCATTTGCACACATCAGCTCTCTAGCTGTTGTGTAATGTACTAAAATCAGAGCCTATCATAAGCCGCTAACCCCCACAAACTACTCGTTGGTTTCCTAAAAACCACTTCATATGCCTTGGCTTGGCCAGCTGATAGCACATCACTCCCATATACCAAGTTGATCCAATTAATCATTTCAGTGCATATCCCCCTCCAAGATATTCAGATTCCAATACAACAAAGCCTCTTTCACTATTTTCATCCATCTTCACAATTTCCCCCTCCCCCTTGCTTCCTTCACTTCTGACATGGATTCTCTTAGCCAGGCCAGTCATTCTTTGCTCATTCTCTCCATACACCTGAATCATCTTGGCATATCCAGCTCAGCTTCTTCAGTCAGACTGCACTTAATGCAGCAACTCTCTCTTAAAGTAGCATTCTTCACAGGATCACCCCTCCTCACAGACATACTACAATGAATATTCACTGCTCTTGTCGCTTTCAACTTTACCAATATTTTCAAGTATGCATTATATCATTCACAGTGGAAAGGATGGTGTCACTATTGTTTGTACATTCTTCGGATATTTTAATTATAAACAACCGATTTCCTGGCAGTATAAAAGGAACGCAAGAAACATTTGTACTTAGAGTTTAAGGCAGTAAAATATTTAATCATTTCTTTTTGTTCTTATCTTTAATGGTGTACTTTTCATAGTTCTTCTGAGGATCATATGGTTCCCATCGACTTGCAGGAAAAATGTGCTTGTTGCGTTCATACCAACTGCGCATTACAACTTTACCTGAGGAATAGCAATCATCTTTCAGTCAAACTAAAAAAAGGATAATTTGCAGTGTACGTAAAGCTGAAAAAAAAGTCTACATAGATGTAAAACTGCAAGTTTCTTGTTTACACATTCATATATATATATGTCAACATATAAAAACTACATGATTCAGGTGATTCAAGTAACACTGTAATGACTGTGGACATAATATAAGAGGGATGTTTTTTTACTTTTTGAAGGGATTATCTTAATCAAGAAGAGGAAAACTTTTACTGGATTCATAATGTTCAAGAACAGAAGCTTCATTTCAAATCTCACCTGCATGTGATTCTTCCTTTTCTACAGATGCATCACTAACCAGACGTACATCATCACGAACATCAAAATGAAACAATGGTCCACTCTTTCCTCGAGCCTAGGAAAAACAATTTTCTAATAAAAAATTGTTCTAATCTTAAGAGACTTTTCTGAGGTTATGTCTATGCAATATGGGTATTTCAAGCTTCCAGATACCAATTCATTCTCAGATGGACTGCATGCCAAGACAAATTCTGTTAAAAAAGTAAAATCATGTTTGCATTGAATTAAGACAAGCAGAATATTAAAATCCATAATCTCTGGTACCAAAGAATGTGCAAATCTTAGACTTTTATGGATTTTAAAATCAAGGGCAACAGTTGTGGTCTGAACATGTCGTGACCTTAACTGTTTAGTATACTTTAATGCTAGTTCTGTTTTACCTTTTTGGAGTATATGCAAATACTAGTATGTAATATATAAGTGTGTTAACATCAAAAGACTTACTCAGGTGACACACCAATGCACCCTTATCTAATTTCTGTAAGATTTCCACTTCTCGACAAAGGTAATCACAATGGTAAGCATAATTAATTTTCCCATTAAGAATGCTACACACACCATCACTTGGACACTTTTTGCATGATATCATATAGATGAGAAAAGCATGGGCTTTCTTGCTAAGTGTTTAGACAGCAAAAACAAGTGACAAAACAGCATGTGGTACAGCAGTGCACAGTAAACAATGCAGCTAACTCTGAAAACCCACACGCCAAGTTGATGGTAATTTGAATCATGTGGATCAACAATATGGCTGAGATTACAGTTTTTAGAAACATGGTTTTTAATATTCTACCAGTACTATTATGAATTTGTACTCAAATTTGAATTCAATCTGAACTGGTTCCCTGGGACTCTGCAGACACCAAAGTCCTGATAGAAACTTTAAATCAATGGGAAATGCTATGTATTTCATTGTGAATGTAACAGTTATAGGAGGGAAAGAAAACTACAGAGGAAAGACTGCAAAAAGTCAGGAAGGCTATGAGAAAATGAAGGTTATGACATAAATGTATCAATAAGTCAAATAACTTAAAAGACCAGGAAAGGAGTTTGACTATCTAAAGCAAAAAGCTATAAAAAATACAATGTAAATACCAAATTGTATACAGGTACCTTGTTAACAATAAAGTCATAAAAAGTGTAATGATGAGGAATGATGAGATCCTCTTTGATGTACATGAGGTGATCTGCAGACACAGACCGCAGCTCATTGAACTCCTTTCGTAAAATTTCTAGTCCTCTCTGGAGAAATTGATACACACTGTTACCTGCCAGCATGAGATACAATGAATGAGACTTACACTGGATAAACAAAGGTTAATCTGTTTTGCATGTCAATCTATAATAAACAACAAGGGCAACAGAGCATTATGTCTGGATTCATTACCATCAGTAATCCCAAACCAACATGAATTTTAATAATGCCTTTCACAGTTTATGTTGCACTAGCTAACGCATACTAACATTAAAGAATTTTCCCTTTTCTTGCTAAGTAAGAAATGAATGTAGCAGAAAGAAAAATTAAGACTACCCCAGCAGGTGAAACTACCATCATTAAAAAAAAAAGTGAAAAGGAAGCAGGAGCACAACTGTAGTGGCCAAGATCATTTTCCTTACCAAAATGAATTTTAATACTATCTTATAAGTATATGTTAGGACTAGCTAACAGGTCTTCATACCATTTTCTTTCTCTCTGCTGTGTGTAAAATGAATGTAAATGATGAAATATGAAAATTACACCAAAGGTGAAGCAACCTTCATTAATATAGCTAAGAAGATATGAGTAGATATGAAATGCCTCAAATGACCTACCTATAAGGCATGAAAGTAATATTCTAAGTATTCAAATAAAAGTATCTAAATAATAACTGATTTCCTTTCTTTTTTAAAAGATGTTTTTCTGTGTGAGCATGTGTGTGTAAACAGTACAAGTGCTATATCTCAGTAACTCTTCTCCTAGCCCCATGGGCTATCAGAAAGGGTGTTTTACAGTAGCCATGAAAGCATTAAACTGCCCAAAAAATCCTATAATTGTGGAAAATCCAGGATCTTTGCCAACTTCTAATGAAGACAAGTAGGTTTCCTCAAGAAGAAACACCTGAGCAGCTTATCCCAGGTAGTTCCAGACATTCAACCCAACATGTACCACTAAGGTATCCTTTCCAACCCTCAAAATTCATTTTGAGAAATGTATTTAACCTTAAAATTTCAAAGATATTCATAAAATAATGCAAAAATATCACTTCAGAGGTACTTTTTTTTTCACCATTTTCACCCTAAAAATGTGTAGATGTCCTATATGTTTCAGTACAATGCACTAAAAGTGCAACAGTGAGTGCTAAGTCCCATATCACTATGCATTTTTTCATTTATTTTACCAAAATACTGATTACTACTTGCTATTACTGTTTTATCATGTATAATATTTCTTTACTTGTTCTACTCAATTCATGCACAGACAATTATTTTCAAAACAGCAAAGATATAAATGCCTGAAAAATCACCAGCCATACAAGTCGGATGTAATGTTGTCATGGCCTGGCAGGTACTGGCAACATTGCCTCAAAGTGTCAATTAATCTTTTTTTTTTCCAACCTCATCTTGGTCAAATTTTGATTCTAAAAGAGTTAGTATCCATAAAATCATACTCTACATCAAATAATTCAGAATAATCATCTGCCTACGCTTTAAAATGCAGCTAAAACGTGACAGAATTTCCTTCCAAGAAAACTCACACAAAGGTACTCCTACTGGTATTAGGGAGGATGACTGGACATGACAAGAAGTCATCACGCATTGCCACCTTAGCTACCACCCATGCTTAGTTAATGGCGATGAAACTTGGGCATGTCATGATACATAAATATCCGTCTAGAGGCACTGCTCAACTCATGTAAATACCTATCAGGAGGCATTAAGGGGTTAAACCACAGCCAAAGTGTAATGGTTCCTGAAAGGCACTCTTGTATGAATTTATGTTATCAGCAGCTTTTTTTTATGAAAATAAGCAAGAAAAGACTGCTGGATATAGCTTCTGAATTTTCAGAATCTAAATCTTTCAGTATACTGAAAATATAGACTAACTGATACTCTGAGAACTCTGAGAAAAACATGAGTTCACAGAATGTCATTCATTACATATTGTATTTACTTAAACTGTTTTAAGTTTCAAAACCCAGCACAGTATATTTGGCTCCTGATCACAAGATGAAGGTGGTCTTTTAAAACAAGCTATCAGCCATGGGAAATTGAGTAGCTGAAGAAATTTCTGACATCAAAATTCTCTCCCATTTTGAAGATACAATAGTCACTGTTAACAGTTTGAACTTCCTCCTGATTAACTGATGGAGAAAGGTAGAAATTGATTCTAAAGGCTCTAATTCATGATCAGGGCATCTGTTACTTCCACCCTTTGATCAAGAACTAAAGTGACATATGTTGGAAACAGGGCATTCGTTTTGTTGGTGAAGAGATCCACCTGAGGAACCACCCCTAACAAATGGAACTAAATGAATGCAACTCTACTGATAAACATGGTAACTATCATGGATACTGACCTTGACGGTATGGGACCAAACAAAGCCAGGAGAAACAGGCTTTTTTCACTGCTTAGAGTGATTTTGATTTTTCGTTTTTGTTTATTCTAATGAGGGACAATATCTATATGAGTCTTGTTGAAGAGGTAAGGCACTCCTATCACACTGCCCAAAGAAACAGAGTCCTACAACCAGGGTTTAAGGAAATTCTGGGAGATGAACCATGCAACCAACACTTTCTTTTTATTAATATGTAGGAATTTTTGTTACTCTTCCAAATACACTAAGTAATAGCTGTTTGGTGAAAGGCAACTCCATCTATGATTTGAAGTGTCAGTCCAAACTAATCAAGAAGCTGGGGGACCTATCAAAGGTGTAGGCCTTTAAAGTTTTTTCATGTCTATCAAGAAGTTCTTGGGGTAAGGCTAACGACAGATCTGTTAAAAAATGGAAAATATTTGGCTTATTCAGAAGGTTACCTATCTGTCTGCAGCCTTGCCATGTCATGTGCTCTAGCTGAAGATGGGAAACTGCAGCCTATGAACAGACTACTGAAGCAACTCAGGGTAGTGCAAAGCCTTTCCACCTGGAAGATACAGGGATCCTATTCGAGTGTGTCAATCTATTCCTAACCAAATAAAATTCTGACTGGGACTCCAGTGAAACTTTTCCTGGCTGATAATGAAATGTGCTCCTTGAAGAACATTTCAGGTTATTTGAAAACTGTCCAGATGCTTGAGAAATGTGGTATCTGAGGAGGTGTGTCTTGGGATCTGAAAGCCTATTAATCTTGTAATACAACAACTGTATGCACAACCGAAAGGCTTCCCTTGAACTGTCATATTTGGTTTCCTATCCTGAATGATAAAAATTTCTCATTCTAGGATCTAGAAAGTGCCACTAAGTATCCTTTAGGTCCAGGTTGACTGCCCAAGAACTGACAGACTCTCTAATGTGTATAGCATGTATCAAGAATTTGTGCCTGTTGCTACAGGTATCTAGCAAGTACATATCCAAAGTAAATCTCTCTGTTTAAGTCCTTTTTAAATGACTACAAAGGTGTTGATACAACCAAATCCCTTTGCAAGTTTTACTACAACTTTGTTTAACTTTTTCAGCATATATTTCTTCAACCCTTGCTTCTATATTTTTTCAAAGTGTGGTCCAAAAGACATGAACTTTCTCAACTTGAGTTTTGAATCTTTATTAAGATGTTAATTCATAAAATATAGCATTTTCAAAAAGGGTGTCATTCTTGTTCCAAGATATATCTGGCTATATACAAAAGTTGTTAAAAATATAATAAACTCGTACTAAAATCTAATTAGAAAAATCAATACTTTACTTTCACATCTTTTACTTTAGCTCATCCTCTTGCATCAGTGGAAGCACTGGTGGAGCTGAAGCTCATATCCTTATCAAATGAAAATTCTTCTCCACTGGTGTCACTACCAGATTCTCCAATATCTCCCAAGATAATCCGTTTCATGGTCATCATCACTTAAAGTTTGGTAGGATAACAAAGTATTGAAACAGTTCAAGAGGGAGCTTTTTTTCTTTTTTTTTTTTTTACACTGGAGGCTCCAGTCATAGACAAAAGTCTGCATCAAGGCTGGGCTTAGAAATATATAGAGGTTAATGAAAGGGAAAAACAAGATATGGAAATTATTATTATTATTTTTTTATTACACTTAACAGCTGTCTCCTGCATTTGCGAGGTAGCACAGGGAAACAGATGAGGAATGGCCCAACCTACCCACATACACATGTATATACATAAATGCCCACACACATGTATATACATAAATGCCCACACACACGCACATATACATATATATATATACACATTTCAAAGTGTACACACATATATACACATGTACATATCCATACTTACTGCCCTCATCCATTCCTGTCACCACCCTGCCACACACGAAATAGCATTCCCTCCCCTCCAGTAAGGCAGCGCCAGGAACAAACAAAAAAGGCCACAATTG
>JAUUDY010445444.1:0-10943 GCA_032361765.1 Panulirus inflatus
TCAGACGGCACGGGCAGCTGAGGCCCTAATCAAGGCCATCCCATTAACGATATATATATATATATATATATATATCCTAGCCTGAGCCAGGTACCCATTTTATCCACCAACCTCAATGGGTGGAAGAACAGCTGGGTTGACTGTGGACCGACTTCCGTAACCAGGATTCGAACCTATGCGCTCGACTCTGGCCGGCCCGTGAATGCGTCAGGAACGCTAACCGCTACACCAGTATGATGTATAATGAACTGCACATTGACTTTGGCTGAAAATATGCAGTTGAGAAATCATAGAATTCTTGGTGGGTCATAATTGTGAGTAGTTAATTAATCACTTAAGATCAAGGGGTGTTAGACAACCATACACCTTCCCCAGCTCCCACCAGGGGTGTTAGAACAATCATACACCCTCCCTAGCTGCTACCAGGGGTGTAACAACGACCATATACCCTCACCAGCCACCATCAGCGGTGTTACGACAACCATACACCCTGCCTAGCCACCATCACGGGTGTCACAACATCCCTACACCCTCCCCAGCCACCACCAGGGGTGTCACAGCAACCATACACCCTCCCCAGCCACCACCAGGGGTGTCACAACAACCATACACCCTCCCCAGATATCACCAGGGGTGTCACAACAACCATACATCCCCCCAGTCACCATCACGGATGACACAACAACCATACACCCTCCCCTAACCACCACCAGGGGTGTCACAACAACCACATAACAACCATTCATCCCCCATCCCCAGCCACTCGCTTTGACGCCCGTCCACCATCAAAATTCGCACCCTCGTTACGCTCCCCATTCACCAGAATCTTTTTACCTCATCCACATATATTTTTTCTCCCTCTCTTTGACGCCAGGGTGACCATCACTCCCCGCACTACCCCTCTCCCGCGGAGATACCTGAGACTGGTCGTCACTTGGGAGGTTCAGTCTAGTCCTCGCAACTAGTACATTCTTCCTGCAGAATTTCTGAGGTAAGAGACGTCCTGTTAAGCTCACATAACGATAATACGTTCTGTTACTAATCATTTTTAACTATATAGCTTTATAACTATGTATGTACCTGCGTATGTAATTGTTATTTACATAAGATCACACTTTTATCTCTTTGGGTCCCGTGAAACATTCCTGGGTTGTGAAGATTTAGTATTGACGTGTATACGAGTCTCTCTTAAACGTGTCATCACAAAACGGGTGTTGGGCCACCGTTGTTGTTGGTTGTGAGGTGTCTGAGGGAGCAAGTACGGGTAACGCCTGGGGTTACTTACGCACTCGCTCCAGGTACCCACCTCTCTCCATCAGGCCCTTCCGGATGTCGGCTATGAGCCCTGGAGTGTATATATTACCTCTTGCTACCGCGTAAACCCCACCTCATTCCCCCTCTCTCCCACCCGACCTCTCACTCAGCTAATAACCCGAGCTATGTCATTCTCAACAACAACACTACCCCCCACGTCCATAGAACAAAGGCAGGAGCAGGAGCACCTGGTTTAAATCCCCCGTCGCTGTAAGCTGTTTGTGCCTCATCCCTTCCCCACTAGCGGCAGCTTGTAAACATCGCCATAACAGATCCCCTACTTGCATCCTCGTGTCTCCTTTAAACCATGCCCTGGGGGATCCCTCCGTACCTATACACACCTCCAGTTTCCAGTAGCTATGCCTTGAGGTGATCGAGAAGTGACAAGAAGGCACGGGAAGTCGATATCTATACGATCGTAACCTTTCTGGGTCATAAATGCCATTCGCCAACGACCGCCTTTTCCTTTACACACGCGGTGATCCAGTTTACGTAAACTTCTGTGCAGATTAACCTTAATGTATCCTTAATGTTATTAAAACATCAGTGGCACAGATGTGACATCAAGCCTTTGAGCCAAAATGTTATGGTGAAGCCAGAGTTTCTGGTAGAGCTAGAGAGTGTAATAGAGCTAAAGGTTATAGTAGAACAGAGGTTATAATAAAGTACAGGGTTATGATAGAGGCAAAGGCTACGATATTGATAGAGGCGGAGCCCTTTTAAGGCCACTAGACAGCGGCTTTTTGCACAGTAGTTTGCATTGCCAGGTGTCAGAGAAGTACCTGGGTCTGTGTGGTCTGTGCAGATCAGGAGGTTGAATCAGCCTGGGTCACAGGAGCTAACCTTAGGGGACGCCAGTTTCGTTAAAGGAACGAGAGTTAGGCATTCAACACATACTCATTTTTTCTCACTCACATAAATGTATAGTTTGAATGCTGACCCTTGATTATAATCTATGTATAGTATATTGTATTATATCACTTTGCATTCCTGTAGTGGACGTTTAATCGTAGACATCACAAGTGACAAGAGATATGATAAAAGGAAATGATTGACTTGTAGGCGGGGCAGTCTTCAGTACCGAAAAGGTGGTTTTCAATTTCAAACGAAGACTAAGCTTTGCATCTGGGTTGGAAGAGTCATGTGTGGCTGTCTGTACGCGGGCCGACCAGATGGTCTCAAGAAACATATTGAAAAGGAGGAAGGATACACAATAGATAAATCCACAGGACGGTTATCAGTACCTCATATGTCAGATACAAGACCCGAGAGCCATGTGACCTCTGCCGCTGCCGACTGTCCTCCTCCCTCCGAGACGTGTCAGGTCAGAGGTCAACCTCGGGGTCATGTTGCAGGTGAGAGCGGTAGTGCACGTCACCTGACCTGACCTCGTTTAGTGTCATCATAAACGAGATATAATCTTTATGGCCCTCCAATTACAATTACTCTCTCATAATCAACTACTCGTCTTTCCCTTGGAAGTATTTGAAGCTTAAATGGCATTAATCTATATAATGGAGTTTAAGGAACTGACCCGTTTATCCGGAGTCTGCTTTCGTCGGTCCTTTTAACTGCTGGGATATTAGCCAGTGGTGCCAGCACCCACGGGACACTGTGATGTACTTATTAACAGATTAATGTGCATGATAACCTGTTATATTTCTGATCTGCTATCTTCCGGCAATCATTACTCTGTCTGAGTAATATTTCTGATATCGCTTGAGGTGTGTATGATACTAAAGAGGAGCATCTTGATGTAGAATCGAATGAGGTCAGGTTAAAAGGGTAGGACTGGCAACAGTGTTGAGGTCCTGGTAGGATGACCTTGCCTGGCGACGACCCCCAACGATATTGCTGACCTGACCTCACGGAATTAAAGACCCTCAGTTTCCGGGTGTACTGTTGATGTCCGGACCTTTAAATTGATGGTTGGCGAGTGGGCGTGCCCTTCCTTCCCTTGGAGCTAGAGAGAAAGCGGGAGAGAGAGAGAGAGAGGGAGAGATGGTAGGAACAGACATGGTAGTAGTAGAGTGTGTGTGTATGTAATAACTAATACGTAATAACCTGTTTGTGGAGAACAGGGGGAGGGAGTTCTACATTCGTTAGGCCCTCAGCTCTTGTGAAAAACATGCTCTCGCCAGGGCTCGAACCTGGGACCTTCTGCGTGTAAAGCAGACGTGATAACCACTACACTACGAGAGCTGTGTGTTGGAACAGCAGAGAACTTTGGTTTCTGTGTGTGTGTGTGTGTGTGTGTGTGTGTGCTTAGGAATGTATTGATTTCCTTGCCCTGTCTGTTTTACTGTCTGTTTGTGTGTCTGTTTTATATATACATTCATTGTTGTAGACAATTCTTGTTTAACCGTCGCAAGTGAAGACATGTAAGAGAAGATGTATGGTAATCATTATGTTCAAAATGCATTCATAGATTATTTAGCGCAGTTAACACAGTAAAGTCATGAATGGAATGCACAGGGGTAAAAAAGTCATCACATGCATATAAAAAAGAGGTTCAATAGTAAATAGTTACCATGAGGAAATTATGTTTTTAGAATGATGTGACTGGAGTCATACAGTTTTATGTATTGATTGGAATCGATCCCAAACAACCGATTAGTTGATCGTCTGGGTAAAGAAGTCTGGAAAGTGATTAACAAGTGGGAAACTGATTAATGAGGCGGAAACTGATTAATGAGGTGGGAGCTGATTAATGAGGCTGTGAAGATTTATATATGAAAGCCTCGTGCCTGATTTTATCAACGCTGTAAACATCTGGGCCATGGCATTACATTTACTGAACGTTCGCAAGAGAAAAAGACGAGATTTAAGTTGTAGGACACAGAATGTCGTCACCAGTGGACAGATCTCGCCTGATTATCATCATCATCATCATCATCTCAGCTCTCTGTGCCATGCACAAATTTCTCTTTTTCACAGAGATGATAAAGGGGAAAATAAATTCAGAGGAGCGGTGAGACGTCTTTGATGTGAGGGTCAGTTTATACAAAGGATGATACGATCGGGCCTCTTCAAGTGACCTACTTCCTTAATGCTGGGAAATGAGTGACCTCACATGACCCTTGGGAGGGATACACGGGGAGGAACCTTCTCCAACGGTCTCATCAGCTGCTTTAGAGAGGGGGTCTCCTCCCGCCGACGACGCACATGTGCTCGGGATTTGTCACGCTGAAGCGCCACCAGTGAGGCGGAACACGGGGACACCTTGAGTCGGTGGGGTGGTTAGTGCAGTGGTGGTGATGAGGTCGAGGAGCTCCACATACAGAGGACCTGGTGATGGCTCCCCGAGGGATGCCAGACCACCCCTGCCCACAGGGGGAGGAGGAGACCCTAAACCTTGTTATTGGGTTTAAAGGTCCGGGCCTGGGAAGGGAGGGAGGAGTGAGGGGAGGCCTACTATAATCTTTAAATGCCAACGAGGGGGTTGCTAGCGTGGAGAGGTAGGCAGGAGAGGGACCACACCATGCGCCCTACCTCGTCCCTCTTTCATTGTGTCTTATACGTCATTCGCAGCTCTTTAAATATGGCGCCTCTCAGTATATACTTCACGCAGTAGTCGTCGCTTATGTATGACTTGGTATACACCAGACGGCATGAGCAACATCAGCAGCGGTCAAAGTGCAGACGGTGTGATAGCAATCCTCGCGCCGGTTACTGGACCCACTGACCCACACCAGAGATAACCCACCAGCGTGGCTGCCATGCCTGTTACCAATGTGACAAGCCTCTCTTGTCTGGCCGTGTAACACGACAACAACGTGAGTCTCACGCCCCCTCATGTCCCCAGCACGTGTTGGCTGGCTAGCTAGCTGGCTGGCTGCCTCCTTCCCTCCCTCCCTCCTCGTTGCCTCATGACAGAGTCCTGACTTGTGTTAAGTCAGCAGGATAATGCGGTTAGCAGGTCTTCGGCTGGAGGGTGAGGGACGTGACGTTCTGCAAGATAGCGAGGGGGCAGCGTCCTCTTGAAGGAATACGCCTACTATGACCCACTCATACAGTGTAACCCCTTGAGCACGACGACTTAACCCCTTGAGTACGACGGCTTAATCTCCTTCATATTAATGACTTAGACCTTTAGTGATGCTATTAAAATTGTCCTCGCAAGATTAACTCATCATACTCACGGTGTTAGAATAGGGCGTCACACTCCTGAAGTTATACTGCACCTGGTTCTTGTAATGTTATTATCCTGAATGTGTACATTATTATAGGTCTTCACAGTTGACAGACCATCGTGTTCCACGACAAACATCTGGTTATTTGAGTGACACATCACTCATGAGGAGAATATACCTCTTGATGAGGGATATCCTGCTCCTGAATGTCTGCGTTCATTGAAGGACTTTAGTCTCTCATTTGGAGGCGAAGTGTTGCCTTGGGAAAACGGTATGGCTTATCACCAGCGGTGTACAGTTTCATACCGGCCGTGCGTCTGTGGAAACAGCAGGTCTGACCCAAGAGTGAAGTGCTAATGCCACTCTGACACTGTGTCCATCTCTCATGATGCCTCCTCCTGTTACACCCGGGAGAATATTTTGATGAAGGTTGGTGCTGCCTGGTGAGGAACCTGGTTGTTCTCCCGAGACCCACCTGTTGATACTGGGCAAGTTTACTTAGTTCACAGATGAAATTCATGGTTGAATGCTCCCTATAGACTATAGACTATATAGCCTCGTATATAGAGGGGATTTTAGGGCTCAGTCCTCCCACGCACTTCGGGTAATATTTGCATCAATACACATCCAGAATGAGTGAAAGGTTATCTTTGGTCAAGACAATCCCCCCCCCCCCCCCCAAGACGGTGGGACAACGAGATAAGCCCCCCCCAGTGTGTCCGGTTTCCTGATGACCTGCGACTGTATTGTGTGTCAGGTCGTTGCTTCGGATCGTCGAGTGCAGATCAGGGAGACTTATGATGGACCGATTGGCTTTCACGAGCAAATCCTCGTCGTCCCGCGCGTGCAGTGGACGGCCGATCCTCGTGCATTACCTGCTCCTTCTCCTCTTGTCTCCTCTCGCCAGCTGTCACAGGAGGCTTTTCGAGGCATCGCCAGGGCTGTTCAACCTCCCCAGGGAATGCGGGTATAAACGGGAACGCCCCGCCTCATTTGACCTCCCGTTGTGAGCAGCCTACCAGCACATGAATGTATACGAACCACAACCGTCACCTCAACATACCTTAGTACTGACTTGAGTATAATACACTTACAACACTAGTCCTTTATCAGTTGTTAAGATGAACTTCTCGACGCGTAGCCATGACAGGTGAGCCTTGCGGGGTCTTTAAATGCCAGAGGATCAACAAATCCCTCGATAGCCTTTTAAATCCCCAGTCATACGAGGGCAACACGCGGCTGGCTACCAGCTGACACGTGAGTGTTAAATGACAGATAAGTGTTTCTATACGTCGACATGATATATAGGAGAGGAATGCGACAAACGTTTTCATGAACCCATGTGGGTAAGGCTAGGGCAAGACAGGGACATAAGTGTCGACTGGGGTCAGAACTACACCTACAACTTCTCTAAGTACATACGTTGTAGATATATCTACCAGCATATACCTTGGGTATATCTACCTATACATACACAATAGATGTATCTACAAACATTTACAGTAGATGTATATACCTACGTATAGTGAACTATACTTTATGAAGGTATACTACAACCAAGCTTACAATACACATACACACACGAATACATTATACATCCCATCACAAGAGTACACCATACATTCCATCATTTACATATACATTTAAATGCTGCATATATCATCCCTTAATATACACACCTTGCAAGGCATACACAGATGCCTGTACCTTTACCAATCCTTTACGCCTTGCTAAGCTTGATTGACCGGTGTGAAGGTGTACATATGAAGCGTACATGAATGCACGTGACCAGGTGCTCACGTGGCCCATAGTTGCGCGCACGTGAGGTTGACGGTTAAGGATGCTGGCGAGGGTTGGCCTCGCACGTGATGGACGCACTTCAGTTTGCCAGTCATGCTAAGGTGGGGCTCCTCCTCTTTTTTTCTTCTTCTTAACAGTCCTCCTCTCACTCGTTATGTCATCTGGGGGACCGAGCGTCGTCAGCCGGGTGCCCAACACAGCAGCTCACCAGGATGTTGTCAGTATGGTAATTCAACCATTGGCTCTGCATGACCTCTTGTTCGCGACGGTATGGTGGAATGACCTTTAGGCTCCGTCCATTATAAGGGTCAAGTCAATGACTAAGGTCATCATGTCCCCAAGGAGGATTATTGTACTGTCGTGCTCTTGGATCGAACCATCGTCCTCAACCATCGTACCTTAAGAAAAGCATCACTATACATACACCTGGTGCACATACGCATGGTATACAGCAGAGGAGGAGCAATAGGTACATGCCCGGACGAATGACCTGGTAACCGTAACCCGATCTGCCGGGTGATGATGTCATGGGTGTAGCATTTAAACTCCCATGACGTCATTCTGGCTCTCTCACGTGGGATTTAAAACTTCTATCGCGTCACCTCCAGGCGAGTCCATCCTCCGTTCTCAGTCCTTTGAATCACCGTCAGCTGTGTCCAGATTGCAGTAACTTTATTCACACGCATGTTAGCTCTGGTATTAGAATGTTTTCCTTCCCCTTACATCCAAAGTATATAAAAGTTAAAGGGGAAAAAGAGCACATAATAAAAGGTTTATTGCCAAAATGAGAACATCTTCCTAATGATATTCTAACTGTTTCTGTTCTAGACAGATGAGGTTAGGATAGAAGAGAGGAAAGTATATAGGTACAGAAATACACAGTATACATACATACTTTCTGTTCATAGCAACACTCCCTCTGTACTAACAGTTTAAGTGGTAAATTTAGATATTTTATTTATTCCTAACCATTATACACAATTATGATAAACTTAGTTTATATTAAAGATTCCAAAATGAGTGTATAAGTAAAGATAAAGCAGCAAAAACGTTTGAGGACCTAGGAAGGCATCCTTGGGAACTCCAGTAAAGAAATATATTTGGAGGAAATTAAGATTTATTTCTAACTGTCAGTCAGAAAACATTCGAGGACCCAAGAAGGTATCCTCAGGGACACCACTTACGAAATACATTCACTAAGGGAACTAAGTTTCCATTTCTCACGAAGTAGAAGGGAGAATGGAATGGAGACTTTGAAAGTCACAGACAGTGCTGAGCATTACACCGTGAACTGATGGACTCCATCTACGACTGGAGATGTGCGTCACGTGTCACAAGAAGTGCTGAAGACAAACGTGATGAAATAATGTAATCTCTGATACGATTGGAGAAGTGCGTCACGTCTGTCACAAGACCAGGTGCTGAAGACAAGCGTGATGAAACACAATGTAATCTCTGATATGGTAAGGCTGATAGGGAGAGTTTATTCTCTGATAACATTGAAAACTGATCTTGTAAAACAGCCTTTTTCAGATGTCTCGCTTAGTAACACTGTGGACGCCACGGAACGGGTCACATGTACCGCCGCGCTCAAGGGTCGTACCGTCGCACCGCCTATTGCTTAAGGATCATAACGTCGCGTTCAATTGTCGTACCGTCGTGCTCGAAAGATTTAAGACCTAACTGTACCATTTTCATTGCAATCTGACTTTTAAACACAGATAACCATTGTTTCCTCTGGTTGATGCACTCAGCCTCCACCACAGACACAAAACCTGACCCTGTAATGTCATATGCATATCTCACATTTAGAAACCAATGAGAGGACAACGAAACTTGAGAACCAGGCTCTGGTTTCTTTCGGACCCAGTAATAAGAGATATGGTAGGAGTTTTCACATAGGTATATTCAAGAATATATCAGTCACAGTACCCGCACTATACCATGATATATATGCACGTTCAGAGAAGCATCTAATGCATATATAAGAGAATATACCCACCACATTACAAGTCATATATTCAAGTATATGTAGAGACCTGCCTAAATATTTGAAGAGGGCATTATGCCAAACATTTAAGAGATGATGATAGTATAAAGGATTGATGGATAGTAAAAGGATTGTATGATGCTGCAAGAACAGTATAGTAGTATATCCCACACGTGGGTGAGGTAAGCGGATAGGCATTTGGAGAGCGTGCTGAAGGGGTTAATGTGAGGATGTAGCCAAGTCATGTGTCTATTGTTCGATACCAGAGGCGGTGGGCGAGGCCATTCTATGACCACAGGGGTGAGCAGATCGCATACAGTATAGGCCTTGCCTCTCCCTACATCAATAGCCTTCGAGATGAGAGTGATAATTAAAGCATGATTCAGGATTATCGTACGCGAGATGTTGGCTATATGGATGTCAGACGCCGAGAAAGAAAGAGAGAAAGAGATAGATTGAATTTTTGTGAGTGAGTGGTTCGAAACGTTTTCTTTCCGTTCTCTCTCCGTCCTTATACTTCAGGCGGATCTTGTCAATAAGTAACATGATCCTCGGATGATTTTTGCTCCATTGGGGATGATTATATCATGACCTCCTTCCTACCCATACCGTAGGTAGTGGTACAAAAAGAGAATACAGAGTGTAACACAAAGTCGAGGGACCGGGCTTCAATGATTAAGTTACAAGTTATGTTAGAAAAAAAAAAAGGGTGAAAACATGGCGCTTGTTACATGAACCATGACAAAAATCGACTGAAACAGTTCGTGACTCATGTGTTCTGGTGTCTTGCCTGGCAAACATTATCATCAACAGATGACATCACTGAAGTTAGAATTACAGATGGCTATTATTATGCTGAAGTTATGATACGAATGGAGGGTAATTTTCTGAAGTATCGAATACTAATGGATGCTGAAGTTGTGAGTGCTAATGGCCATTATTTGACTGAAGTTATGAATTCTAATGGTTATGAATGTACCGACGTTATGAGTTCTAATGGTTATGATTTTACTGAAGTTATGAGTTCTATGGTTATGATTTTACTGACATTATGAGCTTTAATGGTTATGATTTTACTGACATTATGAGTTCTAATGGTTATGATTTACTGACGTTATGAGTTCTAATAGTTATGAATTTGCTGAAGTTATGAAGCATTTACTGATTTTACTGAGGTTTCAATGTGCTATTGAAGCCTTTTAGTGATGCATACCGTTATCATGCTAATAAACTATATCAACAAATGAGGACATGTTACTTGAGTGTTGCTTAGTCAGCGCATGAGCCTGTTGTAACAACCTTGTTTACTAACGGACGTATCCCCAAGTCCCACTGACCCTGAAGTACGTCCGTGGCTCCTGGTCTGGTGTCCGAAAGCGCGTGACTTCATGGTAATGAGGAGGAAGCGCGCTGATTGGTCCCCAGCGCCTTAACAACCAAACCCCCTCCGTAGGACCGACCGGTAGCATGAAATCACGCTCCAGAGACCTCATAAAAAAAAAAAAAAGACCCCGGGAATTTAGCCTACTCACCGGGTAATGTATTTATGGTGTGAGAGAATGTTACGAAGTCGTTAGAACGGTGACAAAAGAATGAGAACCACCTTTGAAGACGCGTCCGTAACTTATGCCTTGTTAGGCCATAGAAGCCTAGGATAGGGTGGGGTGGGGGGGTTGAATAGAGGCCCATACAGAGGAAAAGGGATC
>JAUUDY010445666.1:0-10942 GCA_032361765.1 Panulirus inflatus
CAAACTTACCCAAGAGAGCTGTCCTAACTACTTAAATTTTTATCTTACCTCCTCCAGTCTTTCTCCCCCTACATCTATAACATGGTTCAGTATGCTTTCTTCTTTCACTCTTTAGGATTTTGCAAAATCTGTACTTTCACACTGTTTTCTTTAAAACACTACTTTTATTTGCATTTACCTTCTATAACCTATGCTTAAACACACACATACACACACACACACATCATTAAAGATACTTATAGCAAATCTTTTGCAAATCCTCTTCAATGTCAGCAGTATCATCAACAAACAGGCGTTTCACAAGCCATCATACCCTACAACCACACTTCATCTCTGTACCCCCATTCCAAAATATTGCTTTCATCTCTCTTATAACTCCCTCCACATGTATGTTTAAAAGCCATGGTGACATCACACAGCCCTGCCTTAGCTAGTGGTGAGGCCCTAAATGCTACAGTGGCCACCCCTTTGAGGGAGTTCCCAAAGGGAACAGGTGCCAGAGATACAGACAGATAGATTGGTAACATCACACAACCTTGACAATGACTCATCTTCACTTGGAACCACTCACCCTCCTCCCTTCCTACTCACATACATCCCTTACTCTCCTAACAAAAACTCCTCACTGCATCTTTAATCCTCCACCTTCCAAATGGCATCTCCATTAACCCTATCGTGTACTCTCTCCATATCTGTAAATGCCACATACAAAGCCCTCTTTGGCACTATCAAAATGCCACATACAAAGCCCTCTAAGGCACTATCAGATTCCATATTTGCGTGGTTATACCTCAAGTGAAAAGTCACCTTTGGCAAGACTGTATTATTGGGGTACAATCTTGTCAAAGAAATCAATCTAATGGAGTTCATCCTTTCCCTTAGTATCTATCAGACATATTTTTTCAAAGGAGGTAACTGGGTCACAAATCTCAACCAATGAAACCATATTATTCCTCCCCATTTTAAGGCTCTGTGCATGCCACCACCCTCTCAATCACCACTCTCCCATACAACTTACCAGGTATGATAAACACACCAATACATCTGTAATTTGAACATTTACTTTTATCCCCATCATCTCTATGTAATGTATAAAGGATTTCTGCCAGTCCTCAGGAATCTTACCTTGGGCCATACATATACTGTAAGTCCTCACAAACCTCTTGACAACAATGTCACCTTTTTTGAGGAATTCAACTGCAATCTCATCTACTCCTGCTGCTCTGCCACACTTCATTTCACACAAGGCTTTCAAGGCTGCTCTTCTATTCACCAAACCATTCACGATGACTCTCTCACTCAGCATACATCCTTGAACATCCACTGTTATATTACATGAAATATTCAAGTCCTTCAAAAAATCCAAACTCCATCTCCTCTTTACCTCTTCTTTGCCTGTTACTACTTCTTCATCTCCTCTCACTGATTTTCCTATTTTTTCTCTTCACACTATTCACTTCCTTCCAAAACATTTTCTTATTCACCCTAAAGTTTGCTGGTGTTCTCTCATCCCATCTCTCATATGCCCTCTTTTTCTCATCAAAATCTAGAATAAATCAATACTTTAATAACATCAAAACAATCAGCAGCAGGATTTTGCAGACTGGAGTGGGGTTCTGTAAATGGTTTTGAAAGTAGCATGTTGAAAAACTTTCTTCATATATGACATTAAGTGGTACACTACAGAGCAAAGCAGTAAACTTAACATACCTTTTCTAGTCCATAATGATCAGCATCCAAGTCTGCTCGAGCTTTGCTTATGTTACAAGTTTCTTTAACAGACTTGGACCAGGGAAGTTCGACCAGTAGCTCAAGATAATTCCTAGTCATGGAGTACTCTGGAATGTGTGGGGCCATTTGCTTGAAGCGACCAAGCTCCTTCAATGCTACCTGTGGTGAAAGTGTTATGTTCACATTTAATGTGAAAACAGTTTTACTTCTATTCTTATTATAAAACTCGGGATCTAAATTTAACGAGGCTTATATGAGTAATTAACTCTCCATATTTCAATCAACTGGAAAGATAATTTTTTCTTTAAGCTGCCCTAACGGAAGCACTGAAGAAGAGATGCTGGCTGATACCTTCATTCCTTTTTGTTTTATCAGCTTCATTTCTTAACAAGGAAAGCATTAGGTTTAATAATCTTATTCATTATAGTATTCAGCTAACAACAGTATGGGATATCAAACAGAGCTGTAATTTCTTAACTATGTGCTAACCCTTCCTTACAGCAAAATGGTAGGAGCAATATACAGCAGTGGTAGGTAGGAACATTTGGTAGGAGCTTTAGGTATAACAATTAGGTAGTAGTAGTCGATAAGAACATTGGGTGGGAGCATTAGGTAGAAGTAGTCAGTAGGAAAATTAGGTAGGAGCCTCTACAAACACTGCTAGACTTGCCCTCTGTCAGTGGTATGTTAGGTGTGATGCACTATAGGCTAAAAAGCAGCACTGAAGTTCATTAGTTATGTAGTCTCTATTGCCGTAGCCACCCCCTTGAGGGGGTTCCAGAATGGAACAAGCATCAGAGACATAGACAGATAGATTTCTTAACTCATATACCTTGAAAAATAGCTTAAAGTCTTGTAGCTAAGAAGGTATAATGGAGCATTATTTCCTATAAACTCTGGCATGTTAGCTTCCCAGACTCCCTAACCTTGTCTACCTTAAAGACAGCTCTTTCAAAGAAAAGGAATGAAAGGAATGGAAAACACTCTGAAGGATTATAACTTACTCAGCCAAAAGACTGGGGCAACTTAAAGTGTCCATGGTGTACAGATAATCATATGAATAATTCATAACTATCCAAATATCAGTACTATACACAATCTAATTGACAAGGTCATATTCAAAATTATAACAAAGATCAAAGAATTAAATTGTGGTAGCTGTACAATTATCATAATATCACTTAAGCAAAATATGGTACTCAATTAGAATATTGCACTTACCTTTCGAGCTTCTTCGGGCATGTTTGCAGCCTTGATCTTCGTCTCCAGTTCAGCTACGTCATTCTCCCCATCATCCAAAGAGTCAGGATCTGGAGCTAAATTTCGGCTGCCTCGACTCAAGTGCACAATTTGGTTGTCTTTGTTACCCTCTACCTCACCCCCAGCCTCTCGTACATCCTGTATTAGAATACCAATAGTTACTAAATATATGCCACACAGTAAAAGTAACTGTTGAAATCTGATGGAAAAGCATTCTAACACTATATTTTAATACATTAGCCTATTATTCATAAAAAAATTAAGGCCACCATACACATCAATTACCAAATAAATTTGCTCATAAACTATACTCAACCCCCAACAATGGTTATAAAGTGTTCAAACAGAAAAACAGTTTTGACTTTTCTTCTATATTTCATAAAAAAGACACCATTTCCCCTCTTAAATAACAGTGGTTCAGTATGTAAAGGCTGTGATAGAAATCAAAGTTTTAAATAAGGTATTTAGCATCCAGTTACAAGTATAATGCATGGGGAATACTGAAGGGAAATATCTCAAAGGCTGACTTCACATAAATTCACTTCAGTGCCTCACATACACATATGCAATATCAGGTATAAAAACAGAATTAGCTTCAAACAAACAATAATAACCTAACTGTAAATGGCAACATCATACATAATACTCCTGGTGACATGCATTTAACCTAAACGAATGCATATCTTTCCATCACTATCTAAGCAAATTTACACTACACACAATTGGCCACATTATGTAAACAAACAAGTACCAACACAAACAATGAAGTTTATCTTTTAATACATGTTCTTCATGTTCTGTGTTAGCAAGATAATGCCAGGAACACAAGAAAAAATGGCTTCATTCACTCACATCCACTGACAATGTTAATACTTGAGTGTATCTATCACAATGCAAAATTTTTTTTCTTATACATATTCATAGCCCTATGGGTATATGAAAGAGAATCAAATTGCTATTTCATGTCAGAAATTATGCTGTATCCACAAGGATTCACTCTTTTAGGCACTATAATACTTATGAGGCTATCACATATTTGTTCACTGGATCCAGCATTCATAATGCAACCCACTCATGCATACAACATTATGGTGGGGAGGTGAGGTAGTACCAAACGACCCTCATCCTACTTTGTTAACTTGCCCATACTTGTGCACTACATGCCTTTTGACTAACAATGACATCTGCTTGCAGTGAATTCACCTTTGCTTTTCAGCCTTTAGAGATGTCATATTGATAAAGAGAGACCTCAATTAGCAATGGGGATGTGTTCCAGGTCAAAGATCTCAAACCAAAATAAGCTCTAAATGGGACTTATAACAGAGGAAAACACATCATTTAAAGGCATTCTTTTCTTTCTCTACAGAAGAAAGTTCACATTCTTACCTCAGTATCCATGAGAAAACAGATTTTTCTGTGGTTTCATATTCAGAGTTTATAACGTCTGAGTAAACACCAAGGCAAGGATAACTGCACAACTGTTTGTATTATCTATAAATGATACATCCCTGTCTTCCCTAATTTTTTGACATCTGTTGAACTAAATCTCCCTCTTATGCAACTGCTACTTTCTCCTGCAATTTTTCAGCATGCTCTGTTGAACCAACTCACTCTTATGCTAACACCTCTCTCTCTCCTTCCATCAGTACCTTTTTCTGACCCCATCATAGATTTTGCAGAATCTCTCGTAAGATCATTCCATACTCTGACTGGAATTCCAATTTGTAGTCCAATTACTAAAATCTGCTTTGCTCTGTACTATTACAACTTTTGTAACTTTTGAAGTTTGGTTTCCAATGGTTTCATGGTTATTTCTTCAAATATTGCTTTTGAAATTTGAGTGTGGCTTGACTGCTTTTTCTTTTCTGATGTTTCTTATACCCTTTTACTGATATCTTGGAAGTTTCTATCTAATTTTTCCTGTTATCAACTGGTGATCATTCTCATCCACACAGCCATTTACACAATTCATCAATAATTTCTAAAAAGCTGAAATTCAGTTTACTAAAGTCCTTACAATTATACAGATGTTGTAAACAGTAAAAGACAACAAAATGACCTTGAGCCTTTGAATGTGCCGCAGGAGAAGTGGGAGGGTGACTCTAATTCGTGTTGCAATGTCAACTGCATCTAAAACCCGTAATCTTTCAGGAAGAGTGGCCTTCACCAGTGCTGCAACAACATCTGCAAGTTGACGACTTGGAACTCGCTCTATCAAATTCTGCAACAGGTCAGAAAATAAAAGTCTGCAGAGTAATGTAAACTGATAGATACATACATCACATCATCTCCCTGATGATTCTTTCTTGAGAACTCAGGTTATGAAAAATGCTCAGTAACAAACTTCCTGCACCCTCATTTTCAGTCAAATATGTGAATACAAAACAGTAAGACTGAAAAGCAGATGGTAATATAAAGATGGCTTGTTCTTTTTAACAATCACTACTCTAAAGCTCTTCCTCTAGTTCCTGCAGCTTCCATGCTGTCATAGTGCAAAACTCCAACATGCAACATGCATTTCTGGTAACATTCAAACATTTTTTTTTTGGACATACTAAATTTCCATTTATAGTAATACTCATATCTAATGAAATGACGTTAATGCACATCATAAGAAACCAATACGTTATAATGCATCCATGATTACTCCAGTTTGGTGTACATTAATACAGTAAACTTTTTCTATTAGATCTCATACTTGGGCTTGTACTGGGAAACCTACAGTTTTAGCCATTCAAATCAAGTACACTTGAGAAGTATAAACAAACAAGCTCTCATGATACATATGTTAATTAACATGACGAAAGTACATTTTGAAGTTGGAAGACAATGAAAATGAATAAAAGGAGGAGGAGGCATTGGAAAGTGAAATGCAGTTAAGAGGAATCATCAGAATGAGTTAGAGGGTTAGAAGATGAAGAGAGCAATCATATATGGAGAAAAGAAAGTGAGTTGGCAGTAGGACAGAATGCTGCGGAACAACACTGATGACAGGATAAGATGAAGTCAGTCCAATTATCACTGTAGTGGAATAGTCAGCAAGGAATCTATGTATGAAGAAAGAGAGAAAAGGTATGAAGCTAAGAAAGCAGACTTACATCTCATCATCATATGCTTTGGAGATCTCAAGGGTCATGAAAAAACCACCAAAATCCATAAGAGCTGAGGACCAGATGTGAGTCACATATGAGAAAAGGTCACAAGTAAACCTAGAAATGTGAAATCCATATTGGTAATCTGAATCCTGTTTCCCTTTTGTAAGTGGTATTCTACTAGGAGTTTCAAAGACTCTAGAGACAAAAGTGAGAACAAAGAGGCAATAACTGGAAAGGTTAAACCTATCTCCTTTTCTAGGGATGGGCTTCACCAGAGTATGCTTCCAAGAGGAAGGAAAAGTCTCAGTTTTTAGACAGAGGCAAAAAGGTGAGCAATGAGCAAAATTAGCCTAAAAATGCACACTCCCTTAAGACTGGAGGAGGCATGCCATCTGGGCCAGGCCTTGATGAGGCATACCACTTGGGCCTTATGACATACATACTTAAGAGCTAGGAATGCACTTAGAAGACTATGTGTGAGGAAAGTAAGAGAAATGGCAAAGGTTTAGTGTGAGAATGCACATTCATCCAAAGCTGAATGAGAGGAAAATAAGGTACAGTAAAATCTCTAACTTTTAGAAATTCTCAAGGAATCAGCCATTTTGGATAACATTAATTTCCGATCATTCGGTTTTAATGTTAAATAATTAAGAAATTGTAATAAGCCCATCCCTTGATTTATGAAGGAGTTATGTTCCGTGAAAACCTTGCAGAAAGAGAAATCGCATATAGTGAAACAATAAACATACGGAGAAAAATATGTGTGAATCTGCTTCGTAGTCAGAATTGATGAATTCTCCTGTAACCTTCACGTTATGGAGCTTCTGATATCAAATAAACATCTAGCCATCCTTCACTTGCTTGAAATGGCCCTGGCTCAGCTACATTGTCTTCTTTACATAAATGCTCATAACTTTTCAGAATTTTAGACCTGAACTGAAGGTCACTCAGACTGCTTTTCTTCATTTACTGCTCTAAGCATAAAAAAAGAATTTTTGCCGTAAGTGGATTTCTAACCCTCGTGGTTACCTTCACAGACAGTGGAGCAGAGTGAACCATAGCACCTCAAATTTTCTCTGAATTCTTCTTTTCGTTGTGGATTGCAGATTCACCAGGTAGTATGAACATCCAAGTACTGAAACTCACTCACCAGCATTAGCACGTTGTTACATTTTTAGCTTCATTTCCAAGGTTGGAGAAGTTCTCTTCAATTTAACTGCTGGTTCTTGGATGGGAAAAGATGGTGCTGAACATTTTGATGCCACATTAATAAACACAAACAAAGTGGGTAGCACAAAAATAACAGTAAGTATGCCTAAACTGCATCAAATAGCACAGATCTGCACACAATGATGGTAACTGCAAGACTGACCCAATGGTGGGAACATGGCACTCACCACCCAGAAACTAAGCTTACTCCATCTGCCAACACCCATTAAAGTTTTGGCATGCTTTATACTGTGCTGAGGCTCTCTCACCAGTGTAAATGCATTGCAAGATTTATAGCCTTGCTTCTATAGTTAGAGAGGTTCTCCTCCATTTAACTGGTTCTAGCGTAGATGTTGCTGGACATTTGGTTGCCATATTAAGAATCACAAACACAGCAGGTAGCAGGAAAACCACATTAGCAGGTATACCCAAAATGCATAAGTAGCACAGATCTGCACATACTGTTGGTAACTTCAAGACTGACCCACAGGCAGAAATGTAGTGTGCTCCACTTTGGACCCATGAATACTCAGCACACCAACCCTCGCTGAAGTTTTGAAGCTCTCTCTACTGCACAAACCCAAATAATAGTAAATTTTACCGTATAAAAAATAAGGACTGGCAGAATTTGCATAAAATGATCCTGCACAAAGCTAGGATTTTTTTTTTCCATACCTGCTCAGTTTCCCATTTTTGCAAGGTATTTACCTACTTGCAAAATTTTTCTGAGAAATTAACATGTAAGAAAATAAGCACTACCTAATGCCTTGATCTGCTTCTTGGTGATGTCAATGCTAAAATCCTTCATAGGTGCTGGCTTGAATTGCTGTTAGCCATTTATGCAAGGCATAACTGGCTTCAAGTAGCTATCAGGCAATTGCTGACAAAGTTTAATGGGGTCCACTGTCTACAACAATAATCCAAGGTGCACAAAATATACACATATGCATGACCAGCCCACAACACTGCATCATAAAACATATGGGAGATGGTAAAAAAAACAAAAAACCTTAAGTGGTGAGTACACTATTCACTAAAGCATGTTGTGCACACTAAATGAAATATTTATATGTATCTTTTTTCATTTTTGGAATTTCTTTGGATAACTGGGGGTTGTCAACCAAAACTGAAAAACATATGAGCATTTTGTTGTCTCAAAATACAGCTAACAGAGGTTTTACTGTACCTGAAAGAGTGCCATTTTTATCGGTCATAGACTGATCATGTTGGAAAAGAGGAGGAAAACTTGAATTACAGAAGTTTCTGGAGGTGCATTTGGTTAAGGACTAAGTACTGTCTTTGAAACCACCGATTCATAAGTTAGTATAGCTACTGCGTTTCACTAATCCTACTGCAAATCCTTCTCCCTTTAACATCCTCATTTAAGTGTAAATACCTTTGCCCTACTTAACTTTTCATGATGTTTCTAACTTATTCCATCCCCATCAATTTTCTTGGTCAGTTTTTGGTTGGTAAGACTGCTAGGATGATGATTTCACATACAAAGCTTAGGTACGTAACTATCAAAAAAAAGCTAAGCACTACAATTAAAAAAGAAAATAGAAAGAAAATCAATTTTGCATGGACTGAGCATTTTTCATTAATAACTGCCAACAAGCTAAGAAGAGGTAAGTTACAGATATGTCACTAATACACATTTATCTCTTTACTGAAGTAGTAAGCAACATGCAGTGAAAAGCCTACCTTTATCTTAGCAGCTGATGGGATTGAGACATCTAGCAAACTGATAAGCTTCTGAGCAGCTTGCTTAAACTCTGAAGCCAACTCTCCAAGTTGTGAATCCTCTGAAAAGTCAATAATACTGAAAAATAAAATCTAACCAAGAACAGAGAAGACCTAGAGGAGGAAAACAAAGATGGTAACTGGAACAAGACAGCAGAGTGACAGGAAAACGTTAAAGGCAATAAATTTGACAACTATGGAAGAGAGAAAAGATGTTTCTAAATCAAGCAGAAAATGTTGACAGTGCATAGCTCTTTGAAAGATGGCCAGAAGAATGACTAAGATCAAAGCAGGAACCTAAGCATGATTCATTATACATAAAAAGAAATTCAACATCATCTGAGTTGTTGTTGAATGGAATACACTAAATGATCAAACCATGAATAGAGATAGTGTACTGAGAAGATTGAATATCTGTGCGGGAGCAAAGAAAATTCAAGAAATGGGGCCCCCACAAGTGCAGAACTAACTCCCAACACTGTACTGTACAAACAGGTAATTCAGTATTGAATTAATAATCATTACATCCTTCCAAAATCTGCACAACATTATCTTTACTGTATACTGTAAATATTTTGCAATTCTTCCTCTCAAGAATAAAATAATCACTTGATTATGGTATTTGCATTTGCAAGTAACATCAAAGTTTTATTTCAAGGTAAACATCAAATAGATACAGTATAAAAAGTCTGTAATTACCAATGGTTTATTTGTGTTTGAAAACAGACTATGTGAGCAACTCACTTTCATTATCAATATCTTTTATGTCATCCAGCTGTGTTACTGCTGCCACAGGATATGGATGTTCTTGGATGATGGACACTAACTTGAACCGGCAAATCCCTGTTACTAGCAGGGTATAAGAGGGCCGTGGCCAATTGGTCCCAGTTACTTGAATCACTACCCCAGCAGTTCCAATTTCATGAAGAGCATTCTGCATCCCTTCCTGAAAGAATAAACCAAATTATTTTAAAATGAACATTTGTCCCAAATGCAAATGAATGCATAGATTTTAAGTTTTATGGAATACTGCATTTCACTTTTTGGTTGAGAGACTTTAATAAACTATATAAAAGAAATGTGACTTTTGAATCCTGCCTATCCTAGACCTGTCCACTTGAAGCTTGGCTGTAACTTCTCTGTCTTCACTATTCAGATACTAAACCTCACCGATTTCTTTACAAGCTAGACACCACCAATTCTGCATATGAACTCCTTAGGCAATGACCACCGTGCATTCACCTTGTATTCACTTCCCAAGAGTGACTTTCCAGTCTTGAATACTCAGACAGGAAAATGTAAAAATTTTCACTTTTTTCAGACACTGACCCTTGTGCCTTCATATATAAACATACACATGTCAGTTAGTGTAGAAAAGCACCCTTGATGGATTAAGTTTATAACTTTACCTATTTTACTCTACTTATAATGTTTTAATGCCAAAATCAACAATAATTCAATTAATGTTCCTTTTCATAGGAATGCAAGCTCATAAAAGGCAGTCTAGTCTGTAATTTTTTTAGGGTATCTAATCACTTGTTAATGAAAGGCTGACACAGTATTTTCTGAATTTTCTTCACTTGCCTGTAAACTGATCAACAATAGCTTATTCACAACTGAGGCAATGACCCTTCCCCTATTGTAAAATAGTACCATCCTAAACAAGGAGGAAACAGAGGAAGAACGAGACAATAAAAAAATCATAAATACAGTATTAGTAAGTCAATAATAATAATAATAATAATAATAATAATAATAAAAATAATAATAAAATTAATAATAATAATAATAATAATAATAATAATAATAATAATAATTATTATATTATTTCATTCTTTTTTCCCCATTTCCCACATTAATGAAGAGGCATCAAGAACTGATAAAGAATGACCTCATTTGCTCAT
>JAUUDY010445777.1:0-10942 GCA_032361765.1 Panulirus inflatus
GAATGAAAAAGAATAAGAAGAGAGAATACAAGAAGGAAAAGACCATGAAATGATAATGAAAAGGAAATAAAGTTGGAAGAAAGAAGACGAAAAATAATACAAAGAACAAGAGGAGGATTGATTGATTGACTGATTAATTATCTAGGATCATCTGCCGAGTCAAGAACAAAGGTCATTGGCGGCGGATTGTCGTTCCTTTAAGAAAATATCTATAACTGCAAAAAAGAAATAAAACAATACACTAATATTATGAATTTTCAAAAGTTAAAACATTGATAAAGTCCTTCCCTTGACAACTAAAACTATCCAAATCATATCTCGCACAAACCGCTGATTTACTTCAGGAAACCAATCCAATTAAAAACTCCATTAAATCATCTCTCCGTACACTCTCGAGTGGAGGCACACAAGTTATACATATCTTTTTCTTCCTAAGTGTTCAGAATACCACACACACACACACACACACATACGTCACCACATCACCAGTGTTAATACCAGGTGACACAGAGCGAAGGTTGGTCTCCTGCCATCAACAAGTCATGAGTCCATCTTGTGTGTGTCAGATACTCAGCCTTGCTGGATTACCTCATCATTTATACACCGCGTCAACACCAAAGGTCAGCAGCGAAAATCGTAGTTCTTCCGCCGGCAGGCAGATACAGGCCGTGAAAGCCATAAGTCACAATTCACGACGCTCTCAGAAATCTGATCACTTTACAAACTTAGTTTTAGGTGAAACTATATTGCACAATAATGTTTTCTTTATGTAAAGACACACACTCATGTAACACAGTAACACTCGCGACGGAAAGATCAGTCAATAACGTGGTGACATTAGTGTCAATAATGTCTCTCAATTGAATTTTACAACAGTAGAATAGCATCACAAATGACATATAAACTGCATCAGTCTCTGACACCTCTTTACCCAGGAACGTCCTGGGGAGGACTGAGTCACTGACAATGTTTACCTCTGTCAATAACAAGTAGTTTGATCAGACCAGCAGTTTCACCGAGTTATGTTGACAATAACAAAACTTACTTCCATTGTAAATAAGAGGGTATCTCTAAAATAATCTATATTGGTAATAAGAGTATTTCAAAGTTTACTTCGTCTAGCTGATTGAATTTAATTAAAGAGCTTACGTTGTTAAGTTACCCGAATCTTTACGTCAGAGCTTGCGTACGCCGGGTACCTGGTTACTTTCTGCTTGTGGTCTGCAATGATAGCTTAAGTTTAGTGTAACAATAATGTTATGGAAAATTATTCAGAACATTATCATATTATAGAACGTTATTAGATGTAACGATAAAGCTTATGTAAACCAGGAAAGTATGAGGTTATTTAGGTTAATATTAGAAAATTTGTATCAACCTACAAAAACCACACAGAAATGATAAGCGAAATATAACAACAATGTATTGTTCACCTGCAAGGATTACATGATGGTTTGCGTATAGCCTTTTCGTGGGAGTTCAGCACTATTTTTGCGGTGCATTTCCTTGAGTGATATATTTCGACTAGAATACAGGTTTTGAAGTTAAACATTATGATAAATTTTGATTGCTACGTAGACTATATGCAGTTTCTACCAGTACTGTTGATGGTTTACGTTAAGTGAGGTTTCTATACGTTATGTTAATGTTATTTTACAAGATAGGGAGGTTGTGAGGTTTTCAAAGGTTCTGTTGATATTTTACGTGTATAATTTACCTTAAGATTAATAAACCCCACAGTTTCCCTGATATACTACTATCACCATATTCAATATCACTCAGCATGAAAGATAAGACAGATCTGTTCTCCGCAGGTATTTCTGTATAATCACAACGAACTGTATAGAGCACCCAAATCAAGTTGCTATTTCCTGAAGGCATTTTTGATGAAAAGTTGTGTGGACTTACTAGTCTACGTAAGCACTCGGTTTTGATTATTTAATTATCATATACACCGGAGCGTCAAATCAGCTTTGAGTCCCAGGTCAATCAACTTCGCCGCCAGATATAACTGGGGACCAGGTGATATTCTCTGGGGTCATTTTTCTCTACTTTTAAAATCGTACTTAAAGAAAGAGCCCAGATTTGGTCAGCATTGACCTCATAAATACAGTAATATTCATGAAATAAATTTTGTAACAATGACAAAGTGAGATCAAAGGTTTTCACTAATAAGATGGAATAAAAAAATAGGAACTCTGGCCTGAGCACCTTCCCTGGGTCCTCACTCACAGGCATTGACCACGCCTCCGCCCTTCTCGTCGGCCGTATTCACAAGCAAACTAATGAACAGTACAACGATTGTAGGATAAGACAGTTGAAAATAGGCCTCACAATGAATGTTATCCAGCAGCGAATAAACTTGGATTCTTATGTAAAAGGGACTTCGAAGTTGACATTGTCCCGAACTGACATAAGGTTAACGCATATCTTAGGATGAAGGTGATGGGGGACAATCATCACCATCCCCCTCCACCTTCAGTTTAACAACATACCATGAAATTGATACCGATGATGAATATCATATTTTTACAAATATTGTAAGCCTTTCAATCCCTCGAAAGAAGAAATAAATGTATACATATGTATAATGAAATGTATACATATGTATAATGAACTTTCAGTCTTTTGCGATAGTAATTAATGAAACATCCTTGTAAGTTTCACCACCTTCCCAAAATACTGACAAATTCATAATGAAATTTACTGACAAAAGCATATCAATTTGTTTCATACATCAAAACTTCCTTATTACTACTTTGTCTTATAAAATATCAATATACTTTTATTCATAACTGGTCACTAGTCTCATAATAAACTTGTTTCTAAATAGCAGCTGTATTCAATTTTATGAAAATTTGGCTTCAACATCATGTGTACGTATATATCAATCTTGTTAAGACATTTTCACCATTGTCTCGGTGAGTTCTAATGTGCCCCTCTCCCCTATAAACTTTATAATCCAACTTTGACATTATCCTGGATACACGCTTGTTGCCGAGCCCCCTGTGCGAAGAATAGTAAAAGAGACAAACTGTCTGCTGGCATATATTAAAATGACAAAAAAGGTGAAGAGAATATTCAATGTAATTACAGGAGAAATAAGAAACATTCATGGAACAACTCAAGAAACATTCAACAAACTAAATGTATGTTTAAGGTCAATCCCTGATTAAATTTTGAATGACAATTCTGCAAGGACATTATAGAGGGAAACAAGATTATTCATCAGGCAAGTCATGCAGCAAGTGCTATTTACTAGCCTTACCTTTCTGGCAGAATCTTGTAGTACTTGTAGGGGGATTTCTTTTTATACATATTCGTCATTTCCCACATATTAGCAAAGTAGCATCAAGAACAGAGGTTGAGCATTAGAGGAAAAAATCCTCACTTGGCCCCTTTCTCTGCTCCTTCTTTTGAAAAAGTAAAAACTGGAGGGGAAGATTTCCAGCCTCCAAATCCCACCCCTTTTAGTCGCCTTCTACGACATACAAGGAATACATGGGAACGATTATTTCTTCCCTATCCCCAGGTATAATTGTAGGGAGATACTCTGAGTTAATTTCTATGACAAGTTGGGAATACATGGTTAGTGTTCTGTCTCCCCTATCCTTATGCATAACAGGACACTATTGGATGACAATATATCTTTGATTTTCCATGCAAAAGATTTAAAATAAAAACAATTTGAGGGAATCATGATCCCTTTAGTAACACATACAATGCTCAGCAATTTGTATATCCAACACTTAAATAGTAATATTGCCTCCATGCTCTATCCATATAGTGAAAAAAAAGAAAACTATTCTCTTTCACTTAAAAAATGTCCATATAAAATACCTCATTACAGAAAATACCAAAAATACGGTATACATTCCTCTATGTTGGTGTGGGAGGGTGTCAAGCAGAAAGGGTAAAGCCTTATCTATATATGAAAATAATTACTTTTTAAAGTGTGATTGCATTATTATATGCACCTATTCACATTACACAATTTATGATTTCAAATATGTATATTCTTAATATACTTTTTACACACTTTATGTGTTTTATACACACTTTTTTCATGTGTTATTTCACAAACACTATTTCCTTGAAGAAATGAGGTGTTACTGGACATTACAATGCAAGTGAATAGTCACCATTGGTGAGTATGTATCATTGGGACTACAATCTCATCTTCATCAAAGAACTCCTAACTCTAAAGAAGTCTGCATTTCCCACCAACTAGAAGTAGTGCAGCCTTAACAAAGGTTCATGGTAAAGCCAGGAGACTTTCACAGAAATTTATCCTGGGATAATTATAAACAAATACATAAAAAAAATACATTATATAATGAACAAATAACTTTCTTTGAGCCTAGAAAAATCAACACTCATACCCTAGAAATTGTTCCATTTGCTCTAAAACTAACTGCATCTGATGAACTGCACCTGTAGGTGATTGATGAATTAAATTTTTTCTACCTATGGTGGTATTCTGCTTGTCACATATATGGATAATTGTTGAAAGCGAACACTGGCAGGGATTTAAACAAAGGTGGCTAGCTTTACTTTGCCAACTGACAATGAAAGCAGTACCATAAGGTTTGCCACAAGAAAAAGGGAGCAGTTTAAGAGCTAATGTGTGGGTTTCACCACAATGGTACACCACATGGATATCATACAGGCAACCCTTAATGCAATCTTGAATAACCTTTAGCCAAAGAGTGTAGGTCTTTTAAAAGTAAGGTTATATGGAGAAGAAATTGAATAAATGAAAGTACTACACTTCAGAATCTCCAATATCTTTTAATCACACATTAAATATATGACACTGTAACTATATACACCTATCATATGTTTACATCCCTATATACATTATTGTACAGCAGCCAAGATTATGTTTAAAAAGTGCATATACTGCTGGTAGGGAGACATGAATTAGCTAAATTTTACAAAAAAAAAAAAAAAGGAAAACAGACATGCCATACAGAGAAGATATAAGAGGGATATACGTGAATATCAAAGACATGCTGCACAAATAAATCATAAATGTGAAAAGTCTGAATGTCTGAAAAAGAAAGAATTTTAATAACAAAAGCAACATGATAAATCCTATTATTTTACATATTAAAGATATGCTGCAGTGATAATTCATAAATAAGGAGATCTGTTGGATGAAGAGTTTGAAAAAGAAAGAACTTAAATAACAAAAGCAATAGGATAAATCATAATTTTACAGAATATGACATGAAACATTATGAAAAATTGCAACAAGTTTCTGCTAATGCTTCAAGAAAACAATGCATCTCTATTAACCACTGATTATGAAGTCTCACATCTTGGGAGGAAAATGTGGAAAGTATCTACATAAACACTTTAAGAAGCTCAGTGTGGCAATTCAGTCATTTAAACCATATAAAACAGGAATAATAAACAAGAAAACTACTGGAAAAGAGGAACACATGTCTAACAGTGGAAATGAGGAAAGGCATGACAGATATGAGAGAAAGTTAGTAAAGTTTAACTGGACAACAGTAGAAAAAAATTGAGTTACAACAGACCATAAAAATCATATACACTAGCAACATAAAGGGGTGATGGAAAATATTATCAACAGAACAGAGGAAATGGGATATACTCATAATGGCATGAAAAGTTCATACAAACCAAGTACTGGTATCTGTTGCATTACATTACAGTGAAAATATCATATGCTTTTTGGGAAAACATGTTCAGCAGAATTCTCATTTACAGTACTTAGAGGTTCCTCAACTAGAAAATGAAAGAGCCTAAACAGAACTAGACTTGTTTTCAAGTCAGTTGCCTTATCAGAGCCATGAATCCATCATTCTGTATATTCAAAGGTATGGAGTTATCCATGCCACAATCACAATTTTTATGTGGTGTGACTGGTACAACCAATTTTTTCCAAAAGAAGGTAAACAGAAGAGGGCCCAAGTGAGGATTTCCCCTCTTAGGCTCAATCCTCTGTTCTTAACACTACCTCGCTAATGCAGGAAATGGTTTCAGTGCATTACACATGACAGCTAGAGACTGAGTGTGAACGAATGTGGCCTTTGTTGTCTTTTCCTGGCACTACCTCACACGTATGCAGGGTGAGGGGGGTACCATTTCATGTGTGGCGGGGTGAATGGATTAAGGCAACATGTATGAATATGTACATGTATGTATGTGTATGTATACGTTGAAATGTAGAGGTATTTATATGTGCGTGTGTGGGCGTTTATGTATATACAAGAGTGAGTGTGTTGGGCCATTCTTTCGTCTGTTTCCTTGTTGCTACCTTGCTGATGCAGGAGACAGCAACAAAGTATAATGAATGAATAAATAAATATGTATATGTATGCATATGTTGATATGTATATGCATGTATATGTGCGCGTATGGGCGTTTATGTATATGGATGTGGATAGGAGTGGTCGGGCCATTCTTCGTCTGTTTCCTTGTACTATCTCGCTGATGCGGGAAACAGTGATTAAGAATATATAATTATATTATGCTCTATTTTCCCTTTTAAGAATATATAGTCAAGGGCTATAAGCTACTAGACAATGATTTTATGTTTGTGGTAATCATTTCCAAAATATTCTTTCCAATAGCAGTCATGAGTAGAAAAAAAAGGAAAGGCAAGGCTAGTGAATGGCACCAGTCAAATATATTGAGTGATGAATAGTATAGTCCCTCTCTTCTGCCACCTGGATTATGTAATTATACATTTTGGGTTCATCTGGAGTGGATTTCAACTGAAGTTAAGTCTTCAGCAGATAGTAGTTGGTAGGAAGCCAACAACCAGGGAGGTATATCACCAGTACTACCTGCCTGGCTATCAGGAGGGTTATGATAGCTTCGTAGTGAGCCAGAACTTTAGGTATTGTCAAGTTGCACTTCTCCAACCCAGGTAGCTGTCTTCTCTTTCCTCCTCACCCACACATGAACTACTGGCATTCTTTCTAGTAGATACAGCTGGTCTGTCAATGGAAGGTGGCCTGGTAGTTTCAAATGGTCTTACAGTGTAAGGTAGCATGGTAGTTGCATCTGGTCTGACAGTGGTAAAGTAGTTGCAGCTCGTCTGACTGTGGAAAGTGGTCTGGTAGTTATAGCTGGCCTGACAATTTAAGGTTATGTGGGAGTTGCTGCTTGTCTGACAATGGAAGGTGGTATGGTAGTTACAGCTGGCCTGACAATTTAAGGTTGTCTGGTGGTTGCAGCTCGTCTGACCCCATCCTCACTAGACACCTCACCTTTGTCATACAAAACACTTATCATTTCACTTGTACATCTCATTCTTCATACCTAGATTTTCCTGCGGCGAGCACTGCGTGTTAGCCCTGCTTTTTGGCAAAATATAAAAGAAGTAGGTAGGAACATTCAGGCAGGTTAGGCAAAAATATTAGGTGGATGTAGTAGGTAGGAACATAAGGCAAGAGCATTATTAGGTAGATTCAGTAGGAACAATAGGTAGGAGCCTCTGCAAACACTGTTAGAGTTGCCCTTTACCAATGGCCTGTTAAGGCTAAAAAGTAGCACTGGAATTCACTAGTTATGGAGACCATTGCTGTGGCCACCCCATTGGATAGTTCCAGGTGGGAACAGGCCTCGTATAAATTAATAAGTCATCTTTTAAATGCTTTAGTAGTTATTTCATACATATTTCTTTTTCCCTGGTAGTATGTAAATTCAATACTCATTGTAGTTTCTGGTTAGGCTTTCATATATTTTTGTCTCAAGTTCAGCATGTTCCATGCTATTCTTAATGATTTAACACCAAATTTTCCTTGCCTCGAGTCTTTCATGTCCAAAACATTTTCCTTTATAACTTTAATTTGCTGTCATACAGATTATCTAATCTTTTTCACCTTTCTAGGCTGCTGCATCACATGACTACTGTGCTGTTCTTGGCAACTAAAGGTTGGGCCATTTTGATACTCTACTCTCATGTCTTTCCCAATAACAAGGCACATTTTCAGACTTAGTTTTTAATTTCCTCCAAAATTCGTAAATTCTTTCCCTTGCCTCTTATTTTCCCTTCATTAACCTCTATACATTTCAATTAAGGCCTGGCCTTGATGTAAACTTTTGTCCATGACTGGGGAAAATAAAAACTATAGTTCCTGTTCTTTCAGCCTTTCATGGTGGGTCATGTGTTCCATCCCATATATTTTATTTGTGAGGTGCTTCTGAATTCTAATTTCTTTTTGTTTCAAGGTTGAACATACAATACAGTAGCATTCAATTTTATCTATACATATATTAAAGTTTTTCATTAGTAGTTTTCCATTTATCATAAAAGTTTTCAATGACACCACACATTACTTGCCTTAAAGACATCTTGTTTTTTAATTGTAATTTCTTAAATACCATGACACCCAAATCTTTTACAATCATTTCACTTTTATCTCTTCCATGGCCCTATATATAGTGTTTCTGATGTATTTTTGTTTTTCATCCAATATGCTCAAATCTATCTCGGTCAAATCTTATCAGGTTCACTTCTGCAGCACAAGACACACTATTGCAGGCACCTGTACCGACTCCAGTATAGAAGGCATTATCATGATCCCAGCAACCTGTAGTTTAGTGCATCAAATTTACTCTTGGCACCACTATCTAGTTGGAATAGCAATATTTTTGTAGTGAATAATGTTTTCTATTTTCTGCATATGATTGTCATGATCTTCAAAACCTTAGCTGTCCTCTTATCTTAAAAGCCTGTCTTAATATCTGACAACTTGTATGCTGTATTTCTCATTCAGAACAATCTCATACTTCAAATACTTACTTTTTGTTGGCTTGTATCTCTTGATGCAACAATATTTAGCCGATCACATGGAATCTAACCCTACCACCATAAAAATTCTCAAAAGTATAGTATTCTATAAATATAAATTATGCATTAATTCACATGCTTTTATCAAAGCTGAAATGGTAGGCATTGAAAGCAGAACATACAAACCAAGCAGAACACGCTTAAATGCACATCATTTTTACATACATGATCACCCTTTCCTGCATTAACGAGGTAGCACCAGGAACTAAGGCTTGCATACACTTTCTAGCTTTCATGTGTAATCCACTGAAACCACAGCTCCCTATCCACAACCAGGTCTCACAGACCTCATTTTACATTAATCATAGGTAATATTAGGGTTGCCTCTGTATATGCAACTGAAGAACAGGAAGTTGGCATGAAAACAATACATTCTTCTAGGCAATTAAATATGATCAAACTGTAATCGTTGAAATATTCATTATGTAAGGTACACTAATATGTAGCAAAACTGAGGCATGTATGTTTCCATGGCCAACCAATGCCTACTGTAGGAATTTCATGCCATTAGTAAATCTAATCCCTCTTTACAGGCTTACACTTACCACAAGGTCCATCAGCCACCTTGATAATGCAAGGGTCATCACATGTAGCATGATCTAGTTGACACTGATTACCATAGGTCTTTCCATCACTGCCACAAACTGGCTGGTACTCCTTTGTACATCCATCACCACACTCTCTCTCTGAGAAAGTGTGTTTAATTCAATTAAGCAATCTCAACCGACTATTTTTGTATAAATCAACATGGAGGTCCATATTGAACATTTATCAACTGAAAACAAGCAATTTATTTACATTTAGCTATTTTTTTACCTTACAGCAGGGCAACTAACCTTTGCATGCATTGTCAAAGTATTTCTGGATAAATTTCAATGCTGGGCTTCAATATCTTATTCCTTAACTAATCTAACGTTTCTATATCCAGCCTCCCATAATGCCCAAACCCCACAAAACTGTTGCTATTCTTTGGATATTCCTAAATTTGGTATAATCTGTTCTATATCTTATATACATTTGAAGAAAAGACTTTGCCGAGGCAAAAAAAGGTAAGCAAATATAAAAAAATCAAAAAGTATGAACAAAACATCTTTCAAATTAATTAAAAACTAATAATGAACTTGCCACAAGGACCATCAGCCTTCTTGGTGATGCAGGGGTTTGTACACCTAGCATTCTCAAAAACACACTGGTTACTGTAGGTCTTCCCATCACTGCCACATACAGGGTTGAAGAAGGCATGACATGTCTTAACACACGGATCTAAGGAGGATACAGCTAAATTATCAATTTCATCTTTAAATTGACCACCTGATTTGATATTGATGAACATGCCAAGAACAATAACATGATCATATCTATCAAATTAATCAGAAGGAAGGGAGTAGAATTTTTTTTCTTTTTTTAGAGTTCTAAAATTGTATATAAACTCAGTCAATCTCTTAAAACTGAACCATAGCCACATTTAGCATTCCCCAGACTTAATGAATCACCGAGCCAGTCTTCACCAAACAAAAGAACATTTCTCCGAAATAACCACAGATGAACAAAATATTCTATCTATATTATACTTACCCGCTACACATACATATATACACGTGTACATATACTTGCTTGCCTTCATCCATTCCTGTCTACCCCACCAAAAAGGAAATAATGTTGCCACCCCTGCTTCAGTGAGGTAGTGCCAGGAAAACGGACAAAAAAGGCTACGTTTGTTCATACTCGGTCTCTAGCTGTCATGTGTAATGCACCGATACCACAGCCACCTATCCACATCCAGGCCCCACAGACGCTTCACATGCCTTGGTTCAGTCTATCGACAGCACATCAACCCTAGTATACCTCATCATTTCAATTCAGTATTCCTTGCATGCCTCTCACCCTCCTGTACGTTCAGGCCACGATTGCTTAAAATCTATTTTGCTCCATCCTTCAACCTCCAATTTGGTCTCCCGCTTCTCGTTTCCTTCACCTCTTACACATATCTCCTCTGTCAATCTTTCCTCTCATTCTCTCCATATGTCCAAACTGTTTCAACACCCTCTTCTTCTCTCTCAACTGTACTTATTTCCACATCTCTCTCTTTCCCTTTAATTACTTACTCTA
>JAUUDY010445998.1:0-10940 GCA_032361765.1 Panulirus inflatus
CATAGACACACAACACGAATATCAGATCGTAATTTTGGCTCAGATTAATATGCCATTTTTTTAACGCGTGAAAATACAAGTTAAGGGCTTGGATCTACTTCACAGTGGCTAATGTGAATATCATAAAAACCTGTATGTATAATCACAAGAAGACCAGTCTATAAGACTTTAGTCTTTTCTTTCATACAGTTGATAAGTTACTTTGATATTTTCAGTCAAAGAAGTAATACAGATGACACACAAAATAAGCAGAAGTATTTACCTGCATGTACAGCTTTAGTTATTGATTAATCTGTCTAAACATCAGTCATACTTTATCATAAACATTTGCGTTCTAAACTATCTTGATCCAGATTATGCGTCACTGGAAAGTACTTATCTGAGTTATTGATTGAATAAGAATTTGTATTGTTTTCAAATATGAATAAAAAAAGAAATGGTATTCGAGTCCTTTGACGTGTCCTATATGGAATGGCATCCTGAACTAACCACTGCACCACAGCCTTAGTCTCAGCCAAACCACAGCACCATCGTCTCAGCACCAGCCTATTCTAAAGCCTCAATCTAAGTTCACTCGACCAGCTTGACCTGCTGGCTCAACCACCGGCGGCTGTCGCAGCCCCCGTCCCTCCCAGCAGCCAAACTGTGGTCAGAATGTAAGAAAAAAAATACTTGATTTTCATCCCAGATAATTATAATTGCCATAGTGTCACGTAGGGCGGGGGCCACCGGGGGAATGCAGTGTCCACGCTCCATACGTGCCAGGTTGGGCGGCCCTCTCCACCCACAGCCGACCAGATTTCTAAGATACCGAGCGGGACGAGATCCTCCGCCAACCATCTACCAGGTTTCTCAGATGCGAGACTGGGCGGGCGAACCATCCACCAACCTCCGACTTCACAAGCAGCCACGCTACTCACATGCCATGCTGAGTGGGCCAATCACCAGCCAACCCAACCTGTCACCCACCACCGACTACACTACTTCATGGTTGCTAGGCTAGGCCGGCTACCCACCCACTACCGGGCACGCTTCTCAGAGATCATACTCAGCAGGACTCTTACCACCCAACCCACTACCTACCAACCATTCAGTTACCCGGTTCACCACACCGACCACTTTAGTCACCCATTCTACCAACCACGATTCACCCAGCTACTAACCTGTCACTCGCACACCCTCCCATTCTAACACCTCTATCCATTAAAGTGCCATATACTAACAATGAGGATGCCATTGTACCTTCCATCCAGCTTCCCATCCCACTACCCACTTCACCCACTGACCTGTGACTGAGCACATCCACATGTTGTATTGAAGTTCTGCTGCAGTACTCACGCGTGTAGATCATCAGCATTGATGGTATCAATATCAGGGAAACATCAGGGCTGAGCTCATCACCTCCAGGTCCTTCTTGTCAAAGGTCATGAATATATGTTATCACTGTCACAGTTTACAATATCAAGATTATCATCAATTTTTTTTTTTTTTTTTTTTTTGCTCTTTAAGGGACATTAGCATCGGAGGTTTACAGCGTTAGAAGCCATCAAAACTTGATCAATTGATGTAGAAGGTTCGGTGACAAAGTCATCATCATCGTTGACTTCAAGACACTGGAATCATCAAGGCTACTGGTTAATAGTCCATAGGCCATCAATTTCGGTCATCAGTACCTGGTTACCTGAGTCGACAGTCCTCCGTACTTTGACTATCAGTGATGCAGATTGTAAGTATGGTAGACGTCTGTGGTGAGAGTCATCACTGCTGGGGCCATCAACTCCGAGAAGCATCAGTATCAGACTGATCATTACCAAGGTTATCACCGCCAGTAATCAGTAATGGCATCATTAGTAGCAGACGACATAAGTACCGTATTAGACAATGTCGATGATCATTAGTGATTTAGATGACTATAAGAAGTGGTCGGTGCTTTATCATGTCATCAGTATCAGAGGTGTCCCAAACTAGCGTCATCATTACTAAAGGTCATCAGTAGTGGTCTTCAGCATTGGAATTCTTCAGTGTCGCGGTCACCTACCCCCGGATGATGTCACTACATATGAATGTTAAGCGCCGAAAGTCATGTCTACCAGGTATAACGGGTACCTTGGTCACTATCAAAAGGGTTATCAATACTGAGGTTCATCAGTCCTAGGAACACCACCACTAGTAACACTAGTACCGATGATCAACAATACTCGGGGTCAACAATAAGATTGGGGGTCATGAACAATGGGAGCCGCCAGTAGCAGAGCTTACTGTACCGGTAGTCACTGATTCCGATGATCACCAGATGTTATCGATACTGATAGATTTCACCAGGTTATGGGTGACAAATACTGACACGCACCGATTGTGAGGGTCACTAGTTGCTAGGGGTGGATAACCCCTCCCAGGGCTACCAGCACTGGAGGTGATCCTCATGCGCACGATAAAGGAGTTGCTTCCTTGTATGCGTCTCCTTAATATCTATCTGTTTCTTGACAGTCTATAAATGTAGGACATATAGACTTTCCTCGTTAGTTGTCCACAATTATATTTTCTTTTCTGAACGTGTGCAAGAGCAAGGGTAACTGCCAACTGCGCCATTACGGTGACAACAGCTGTCTTCTCTAATACTTCTGGAGGTATAAAAATTTTTAGTCTAATCGCTAATGAATATTCCAATCGTTAATATTCATCACTTTATCGCAATATATAATCTTTGCCGAACAGCTCTATAACAGGAATGGTTTCGTTCTTTATATCAGTAACACGTACATCTCACCAAAAACAGTCAAGAGTGACATAGATGGTTTGAAAAGACGAACTACCTGCTTGATGACTGGATAAGTATGATGCATCAATCTGTATTACGAAGGGAAAACTCCACATCCCAACCCCAAAGCTGGCCGCAGATAGTATGCCGTGTTCTTTAGCTGTCTTTAGATTGCGCTTAAGATGTGCTCATTATCACATGGGTAGCATGAGTCGACCTCAACTCAAGCGCTATCCTGCAAGCAGTGAGTAGATGTTCGTTGGCTGATTTTCAGTACATCCTACTCAGTAGGTGTACGCTCTCCACAGAAGCATCTGGTAATCATGCAGTCCCAGGTGCGTAAGTAAGCATGAACCGTCCCTGTATATGAACATGTACCCTTCCCAGCACTTAGGACACACGAACAGTACACAGTCAATAGTTGTTTTCCTTTTTTATGTCAAACATTCCTCACTTATGGTAATGAATTGCTCCTCAGCGCTTGATCAGTACGAGTTAACCAGCGCGCGGTCACCCCAAGTCCCCACGTACAAATCAATCATGCACTACCCAGTTTATGATCAGCATGTTCTCCTTAGTATATACTCAACACGCGCTCACAAAGACGAGGTCACGGACGTTCCCTGTGCGTGATCTACACGTGTTCTTGCAGTATGTGGTCAGTACGCAACTCCACTACGTGATACAGAGAGCTCACTACTACATGGTCATCTAACCTGCAGTGTGCAGTTATCAAGTATGCCCCAGGTGACAATCATGTGCTACTCATTTTCGCATGGAGAGCACGTATTTCCATTTTAAGTTTAGAACGCATTGGCACTGGGAGATCAACATGAACACCCACGTACGTTGTAATCATGCGTTTCTCCTCGTATAGTCAGCAGGTTTTCCCCGGCATATGATCATTACACACCTTTATGCACAACCACAGCTCTCACCTTAGCTCCTCACGCAAAGAAAATATGAAACTATTCTTACCTGCTTTATGGATAGTGGTTTGACCTCCAAGAATAGATACGACTTTCGAGCTCATACTGACTTTTTGTATGTAGGCAAAAAGACAATCCTTAGGGTTAGCGTTTAAATGATTTTATGAAAATCTTTACATTTGAGGACAGTTAATGATAAAGCCCAGATGTTTACGCATTTAAAATCTTTTATAAAGACAGGCAAACAGGCAAGACAAACAACCGAAATAAGCAACAAAACCGAAAAAGGGTGATAATTATTTTACTTCAACAAGTAATCATATAAATATCATTCATATTACAAAACTTTGAGTAAAATAAATGATTGTTAACCAGTCAATTTGTTGCAATAATAGCTATTCTTGTTGATTTTCTTGATTGAAACTTTGATGCTTTCCAGACAAAACTTAAAAAATAATGCATTTAAAGGATGCACCCAGAAAAAACAATTTTGTTACCATCTTAACGCTTTGTTTTCTCAGAAAATACAGGATACAACCGCACATGTTGAAAAACATACAATTCTTTTAAAAAACATGACAAAAAAGTACATTTACTGGTTTCAGGACATAATAATTCATCAAATTTTCATAACTTACATTTTTTCCTTTTCTAAAACATGTTCGAAAAACCAAACAGTTTTGATACACTCAATGAAAACACTGTAGTTCTGAGAATATAATCTTCATTCCCTTTTCAACGAATACTATTATTGCATGTATTTTGTTGAGCCGACATCATTTCGCCTAAAACTCTCGAAATGTTAAGAACCAAAGTCCTTCTACTTCACTCATTACTGGCACATTTTGCATAATGATACTGACCCATATCTAAAGAACACATTGCTACGAAACTCCTTAACTAAACTCTAAAGGCTTGGAGAAGTGCTCACTTTGGGTACTGTGAGTGGGATGTGTCAAGCTGTGTTTCTTAACTAAACTCTAAAGGCTTGGAGAAGTGCTCACTTTGGGTACTGCGAGTGGAATGTGTCAAGCTGTGTTTGAAAGAGAACTGAGTAGCTCAAACAGCACTTCCAGTCCGCGGGGGACGGAGCACCGTGCTGGGATATATTCACACGATCTGGACCCCGTCGTACACACGGGCCCAGTCCCTGTTAAAACAGAGCCGTAGGATTCATGTGATTTTACCATTAAGGAATTTTCTTCGTGGAGAGGAGCAGGATACTGTAATTTATTTAAGGAGAGCCAGATTATAATGAAAAAAATATACGACCTTCTATTATCGCAGAATGATGTGAAGATCAAGGAAAATAGGTAAGACAGACAAATTAAGACAATTTCACAAAAAACGGGCATTTATGACATTTGATCTGAACATATGGGGTCTAGTTATAATGGTTTCACATTAACACCTAATACGAGTAATGTATGTCTGATACATAACTGAATTTCCTCATCCAAGTTATTTCTGACAGTTAAAGAGATCTGTTCTGTTACGATAATGACTAGCATGAAACAATTTCAGCAGTCACTCTGGACATGGATCGTCACTGCATCACCTCCGAAATGATGACAGTATCACTAAGAAAAGCAAAAGGTAATGACAACAATATACAAGTTAGTCATCACGAAATTACATGTAAGTGAATAGATATTCGTATTCCGATTCCTTTCCAAGGCAGGAACGTCAGCAGCAGAATGACGGAGCGGGAGGCGGGGAGGCGGGAGCTGTGTCGGTGAGGCTTTGCCTGAGTGGAGGGGATGACTCCCCTCAGTGCCACTACCGGATGTGAGCTTGACTTGCGCTTGCCGCGGCACTTTACAACCTTGGCGCTTTTTACGCATATCAATATTTTTTTTCCACTGGTGACTCCTTTACCTACTTTATAAAACAATGCTGAAAAGTGATTTCGCAAGACAAATAAACATGAGCGTAGGCTGGACTAGGATCCTAATCCTATGATATCACTGAGGAGGTCCTGGCCAGCCAGCCAGCCACCAGCGGTATGGTCAGGTGACTTCGAAATCAACCCCAAGTTTCTGGGTCTCGTCTCATATACGTACTACAGCGTGAACAAAAAAGAATTACACCTTTATGAACTACTGATGATGACACGTGTCTTTGTGATATATGGTCGGTGAGGGACGTGATATGAAGCACATGCTATCCATCACAGAGGGACACTAAGCTCACACCATGACTATTTCCTTCCCATGATTTTATTCGGAATGCGAGAGACACCGTAGAATTATTTCTGTTTCAGTCAATAACACAGCCAATAGAATTACTGATGTAGGAGTAACTGGTCCTGAAAGGCACCTGACGGACGTTCCTCCCATCATCCGTGTCACTTTTCAACTAATCATCCTCTAGATTGTCAATGTGCACCCAAACGTTACCCTCCGCCACCCACCAGCGAGCAGTACTCCTCTAGGAGCACAGAACTGTTGAGGAAAATCATGAAAAATCATTTGCCTCAGAGTTTTAAAGAGTTTTCCAACGATGAGGAAATTCATAAAAGATTATTTGTCTCATAGTGTTTTCCAACGATCAGCCACATTACTGACTGATTATGGGATCTGATGGAGCTGGTGTAGGCTGTGGTGTTCGACCCATCCTCTCGCTATATTCAAAGCCCGTCTTGTCACGATACATCATTCATCTTAATCATATCGTATACGGCGATCTTCTTGTTTTGCCAGAACTCAACCTTCCTGTCATGATACAAAAACGACCATCTGGTCGTAGCACTCGACGATCGCCTTGCTACGAAACACGACGACGCTTTCTTCTGAGGACAAGGCCACCCACCGGTCATGACACTCGAAGAACCATCCAGCTACGGCACTTGATGATCATGGAGTCAGGGCACACGAATACTGTTCACACACCACCCATGACAACCTTCCACATATGTAACGCGGAAAGAGCAACTCGTCAAAACACACAGATACCATCCCCAACACACGACACATGACGACCGTCCTCTAATGAAAAGCAAAGAACGCTTTCTCATGACCCATGATGACCCTCCCTTCTTGACACACATCGACCATTCTGTGACAACACACACAATGATTGCTTAATCATTACAAACGACTAGAGTTGTTTAATGACCCACAAAGCCTTCCTATTACAGCACACAATGACCGACCTACCCATGACACAACACATCAAATATCCTATAACAACACACGACAACTCTCGTCACGACACGCTAGAACCATCTGATCATAACTTCATGTTACCTGAACAATGCCGCGCTGCACCAGTGCCAATGGTGGACGGCAAAAACTCCAATCTTGTGCAAGTTGTTATAAGATATCGATCTTGGGGCACAGACTAGTAAAGTGTTCGTTGGTTAATTTGATTTCCCACATGCGACCGACGCATCAAGAATAATGGATAGAAACTGCACATGTGCAAATGTGGCAACAAATGTTAAGCAAAGAGAGTACGTCAGGAAAGCTGGATAACACGTAATCAGCGATGGTGGTGTTGATGAAAATGCGCTCAGCGAGGCTCTAACATGAACACGGTCTGCTCTGGAGGTTTGGATATGCTAGCGAATGTCACATATCCCACAGGTGAAGACGGCGAGAACTGAATGAAAAATGTTTTCATATACACACTTTTAGCATAACGTTGACATTTATGATAGATAATAAATGGGCGAAATGAAATTAGACACAAAGAGAAATGCCGTCATTTATGCGTTTCTGACGACGTATACTGTATACACACAGTCTTTAGCCCAAAAGGTGTTAGCTGCACAAAGTTCTAAAAAAACTTTCATATTTTTGGGCTAAATCTAATGAAAATTTGTTCTGACGTGGGGAAGAGAGGAAGAGAGATATGTGGTTGCACTGAGGATGGTGTCAACTTGCTGTCTAGGGAGCTAGTAATCAGACTCGGAGAGGATGGATGGAACGAGGCTGCATGAAATGTACACCTCAGGCCTGTTTTATGTACTAGGTTTGCTTTACGCACTATGTTTGTCTCATGTACGAATTCTATCTCGTGTACTCCCAGGTTTACCTTATGTATCATTTATGTCTTATGTACAGTGCATGTCTTCTACACCAAGGATGTCTCGTCCACCTGCACTAGATATGTTTCATGTAAAAGGTCTGTCTTATACAGGAGGCATATCCCATGCATCATGTCTATTTCAAGCACTAGTTTTGCCTAACGAACCAAGACTGTCTCACGCACTAGGTCTGTCTCCAGTACTAAGTCAAGTCTGTCTCACGCACTAGGTCTGTCTCCAGTACTAAGTCTATCTCATGCACCAAGTCTGGCTCATGCACCATTTTTATCCTTTGCACCACATTTCACTCATGCATCAACCAAGTCTGTCTCATACAAACCATCTGTCCTGTGAACCTTACATTCGTTTGCCTCTAATCTCAAATATGACGTTTCTTGTCTACAAATAAACTGATGACGTTTCGTCTGGTCCAAGCAGATACGCCAGATACGTGGGCGACGAACAGGAGACAAATACTGAAGTTCAGCCACCAGACAATTATAGATTAGTCACGGAGAGCGGGTGCATGCCAGGAAGAACGATGAGGTATTGATTATGAACTCTGACGTGTCGGTAACAGATTATGACAAAGAAGTCAGAGGGAGTGAGACATTAGCTGCAGATAGTTAGTTACTTGTACAGAGCACTGAACGACATGCCGGTCAAGACAGCGTTCTAATCACACACAACAATGCTTGGGCTACAAAAAACTAAGCACTTTTAACATTGTTATTTGCATGCCTGATAAATCATACTTTCTTTTATAACATGGACATGGTTAACAAATTTTGCAAGGTTCCTCCCTGTTTCATCAAGTTAGCTGTAGCATGAATACAAACACAAATAGTAGAATAATCTGCTCTTATTTGATAAAGGTTGTAATTGAAATCTGAACACGCACACTGTAAAAGATTGCTGTGCAACAAAAGCAGTGGTATAGCAGAGTTTGGGGTAGAAATCCAATTTTTTCCCCTCACATTCGCCATTGTAGAGATCCTCATATTTCCACAACACTGGATCCCATGTAACTTATTACTAGATAAATAGATACTAATGAAGAACTGAAACGAGAGATACATTTACAGTTTTTTTCATGTCCGTTATAAAAGTTTTATCTAAAGTTTTCGGGACAGTAATATCGCTAATAACAAGGGCAACCACAACACTTGTGCAGAGGGCGTGGTGACTAACGCGGCACTACGTCATCAGGGGAGGGGCCATGATGGAGACAGAAGGACACCACTCGAAGAAAAGCAGGGAAGAGAGAGAGATGCAGAAGGGAATGAAGGGAATAACAGAAGGAGTGTTCCTTTTCGAAGATGTGTGAGAGAGAGCGAGTACAGTTCAGGAGATGAGGTCACGGGTTTATGGGGTGAGGGAGAGAGGGAGCCCAGGTGGTGGAGACGCGCCCCCAAACGACAAGATGGCGGGCGAGGAAGCGTGTGGCGCCACAAGACGTTCTTCACTCCGCCCGCCTGCCACCGCACACACTCTCAAGCTACGGTATGTACAAGACTTAATACTAGTGTATAACCAGTATTCTCAAGCAATATCTACGATAACATCATCATCTATATTGCCGCATGAAGGAAGATAGCTTTGTAAGACAAGAGCTTTGTTTACTGGCAGAATTTAAAACTTTCCCAGACAATATTTTGCAGCATAATTCATTCATATCAAGAATGGAGCTAATTTCATCCTATATAATGAAATCTGGATCGTCATTTGGACACCCTGGGTGCTTTGCGTTCAATGGTTGCCGCAGCCAACCACGAAATGGCCTAGGGACCTCTTGATTACCTTTTGATGTCTGCTCCCTCTGTCATATATTGTCACGTATATAAATCACACCTGTATGAATTACTGATCTATGGCTTACGTTTCCCGGTAGTCACGAGGTGTGAGAACGTGAGTGAAGCTAACGGCATCCGTTCCGAGGATCACAAAGCACAAAATATTCTTTTCTTTTTTTCCCTCCATGAATAATAAAAAAAAAAAAAACAGATTCAGAGATAATTTTCCATTTCCGCACAAGCGACAGCCAATCAGAGTTAGTGGTGCTGGCGGGGGTGGCCCTGAATGGTATTTGTCGGCCACTTTCTCAAAACCACGTACATGCCAGCTGGAGAATTGTTCTGCTTCAAGATCAACCATTCACCCGACCGCTAGTAGTACCCGTCCGGCCATAAGAGGGTACAGTAGCTCTAATCAGACGTGATTACAGTAGCTCTCTTATTGGTCTTATGATGACATATGTCTACCATTCTGTCACGCAAGATGAAGCCATCCTGTCACAACAGATGACACGCACACGCCACTACCATCCTATCATGACAGATGACTAGCACATACTGTCACAACAAATTACAACTGTCCTCTTACGACACAGTAAAAAAAAAAAATATTCTTGTCACGACACACTAGAACTGTTGTTACGGTCCATCACGACCGACACAATAAGACACACAGCACCACTTGCACAACACCTGCACCATACCGAACCTGGGGATGGCGATGACTCAAGCAGTGCAAGGTCCTATGAATACAAATATATGAGCAGCGAGGTTACTACGGTTATCGCTCGTCGTAATAATAGACAACAGATTCACGCATAATCGGAGCCAGAGTAACCTTTGTAGCCAAAATGTGAGCAATGAAAGCCGCCATTCGGACATATTGTGCTAAAACGCGATGAAAAGAGAATAACAGAAAGCGAGGTAAAGCTTGGTTTGCACTGCGAGTTGAGTACAGCCGAAGGTTATGAAAAGGAAATATTGGGGGGACTGGTGGCTTAGAGAGGGTGGAAGGGCCTGCACCAATGACGGCGTCAAATGCCTTAAATCGAAGTAATACTGAGGGGCCACCAGCTCTGTCTTGTGCACATTACAGATATAATGTGCACAGTTTGTCTAGCGCACCATATGTGAAGCATGTAATATGTCTGTCTTGTGCACCATGGCTCTCTAAGGCACCATATATATTTTCTAAACAATGTTTATCTTGTGCACCAGGTCTATCTTGTATATCATGTCCAACTTGAGCGACAAGTCTCATATATGTACCATATAAACTTTCTTTATTTTGTGCACAGTATCTATCATGTGCATATGTTGTACAACGCGTGCACCATGTCTAAATTGTGCACTACAGGTAACCTGTACACCAGGCTAGTCTCGAGCACGTACATGCATTCCAAGGTCTCACCACTCATATAAGAAATGAC
>JAUUDY010446108.1:0-19464 GCA_032361765.1 Panulirus inflatus
CCTGTTCCCTCCATTTCTGACACATATATCCTCTTTGTCAACCTTTCCTCACTCATTCTCTCCTTATGTCCAAGCCAATTCAGCACACCTTCTTCAGATCTTACAACCACACGCTTTTTATTACGACACCTCCCTCTTACCCTTTCATTACGTACTCGTTCAAACCACTTCACACAACATATTGTCCTCAGACATTTCATTTCCAACAAATCCACCTTCTACGCACAGCCTTGCCTATGCCTCATACTTCACATCCCACACTTTATATTCTTAAGACCTTCTACAAGGTATCTCTATCAACCCTATCATATTGTTTCAGCAGATCCGTAAAGACACATATAAATCACTTCGTTTTCTCCCAGTATATTTCACATATACTTTAGAGACCACCTTAACCACACATTGCCATTTCTGGAACCACACTGCTCCTCTCCAATCAGATGCTCTGTACACGCCTTCGCTCTCTTAATCACTACCCTCCCGTACAACTTAACAAGTATACTCAGTAAACTTTTACCTTTGTAATTAGAAATGGTCCATGAATACATAGAGTTTCGTATTATATATAATTTTTCCGAAACTTTGCTCAACAGTGAAAAAGATACATTTCACATATATAGAATGGAATTTAAAAGAGGAGACTGTACTTACTTATGGACTGTGTTGTCGGAACATGAAAGAGGATCTAACATGTTACCCATAGTGATAAAGTAGATAATGCTTGTGATGGTTCACTGTGTGGACCTTGACCAGGGATAGGCTATATAAGTGTGGCGAGAGCCGGGCTGGGCCACTGGTACCCTGGTGCCGCCTGCCGTCGGCACGGTGCCATCGTAGAGAATATTGTGATGGTTTCACATGGTGAACTGTGATTCTTAGGAATAGCAGTGTGTCAAGCGAGTATAACTTGTGAGCTAAGTATAACCAGCAGGATATACTGTACACAGCCAAGTGTTGCAAGTGAGAAAATTTAACGTTTTCCAGAAAGACCTGGAGAAGGACTGTTGCAGCAGGGGAGAGGTGTAGGCCAAGATGAAGGCCACGTTTTTGGGGGTGTTGCTGGCCGTCCTGGCCTGTGCAGGTCAGTCACTACTCACACCGGTGGTAAGAATACAACCCTCACACACAATCTCTTACTGTATGTGACCAACCTGATTCTAATTTCCTTCCTCACAATTATATATTTTTTCTACTTGCCCTTCATACATCAGTGGTAGTATATTGTAAGTCCCCAAGAGACATTTAAGATGATGTTGCTTCAGATGCAGCCAGCCTTAGTGTAGGACGTGGCCCCTTACAGTTACCGCTTATATCAGACTACCAGTCTCAAGCCCGTCCATAAAACACTCATATATTCACTCAAAAATATGCAATAGGAAAAATAGCTAGTTTGTTATGAGAGGTGTATATTACGGGCTACAATGATGTTTGGTCTGTTGTGCAACTGGTAGCCCTTGTGGGTACTGTACCAGACCAATATTGTTCCCACCATCCAACTTCTGGGTGGCACCACCCACCACCTAAATCCTCCCTTGTCCCTCGTGTCCATCTATATAACACTCTGCCCCTTTACACTTATCAGTGTTTAGCTACACCCACCAGTGTCCAATTACACCCACCAGTTTCCGTCTTCACCCACCAGTGACCACCTACATCCGCCAGCCTCCATCTCCACTCCCTAGTGTCCACCTACACCTACCAGTATTTATCTACACCCACTGATGTCCACTTACACTCAGCAGCGTCCATCTACGCCAATCAGTGTCCATTCACATCATTATCCCGCTACACCCGTCCATGCCCACCTAGACCAACCAGTATTCACCTAGACCCACTAATGTCCATCTACACTTATCATTGTCCATCTATAACTTCCAGTGTCAGCCTACACCCACCAGTGTCCATCTTCACCCACCAGTATCGACCTACACCCTTCAGTGTCCAGCTTCACCCGCCAGTGTTTACCTATATCCATTAGTGACCATCTTCACCCACCAGTGTCAACCTACACTCAGCAGTGTCCATCTTCACCCACTAGTGTCCATCTTCACCGAACAGTGTCAACCTACACACACCTGTTTCCATCTTCACCCATCAGTGTCAACCTGTCCATCTTCACCCACCAGTGTCATTCTACAACTACCAGTGTCAATCTACAATTACCAGTGTCCATATTCACCCACACACTAGTGTCTATTTTCACCCACCAGTGTCAACCTACACCCACTAGTGTATGTCTTCACCCACGAGCATCAACCTACACCCTCCATGTTGATCATTACCACCTGCTCGTACCCTACACTCTTGGGGACCCACTCCTGAACTTTTTTTCACCATCAGTTAGCCTTTCAGACAAAGGTATAGTGCCAGCTTTCACCATGTATGTATTTCGTTTGTTTCAATCATTTAGAACCCTTGTACTAACGGTTCTTGCCTAGCACCTTATCATGGCTTCTGAATCTGTCATTGCATCTTATCAAGAACTGTTTACTGTTTTCCCAACTTTCGAGGTGCGATACGGTAGCTTTCATTCCATATTTTCGTAGTTACATTACTTCCGGTGAACATTTTCACGATAATTTATCGCATGAGTCGAACGGTGACCTATGTTAAAAAGGCATCTATATATCATCTTGAGCGATTGACTTTTTTTCCTAAGGGACAAAGTTAGGGTATATATATTTTCTACGCTAATTAGTTAATGAATTTCGTAGATACGGAATGCCTTTCCCAAAACCTTGCCTCTCTCTCTGGCAATACATGACATCTGGTGCCTGATTCCTAAAATGTTTTATCTGGCCATGGTGCTCACCACGTGTAAAACAACATAGACCTGTGAAGTGAAGCTAAACACGTACGTATCCCTTCAATCTTCAACCAAACAAACATCTTCAGCGGGTGTTCTGGTTAGGTTTTGAAGTGGTATAACACAATGCTTTATTGGGGTTTATAAATTAAGATAGCTGAAGGGCAATGATCTACTGGAGCAATAGGAGTATGTGGAAAAGGAGAGGTCAGTTGTGGTAGGTTGGGAAATACAAGGCAAACTTGGCAGGGGTCCTGTGGTGTTGGGGAGGATGCCAGATGAAGGAGCAGTACGTGGAAAAATTGCCAGGGTGCCCAGTTAACGTGAAGCTCCTGTAAGAGGGCCGTAGGTCCCTTGTTGTTACAGCTGCTGCTTGTGACGGGCGGAGGCGATGTCCCACGCGAGTCCTGCCGAAGGTGGATGTCGGAGATGAGGCACCACAATGAAATCTGCCACGAAGATGAAATGAGTCATGTAGGGACTTCTGCTAATCCAATCACCTGGATCACATTTTCCTTTAAATTTTCCTATCTCAAATTGTACAAGAAATGTTTAACATTTCTAGTCCATTCTTTTTGGGACGCCCGGACATATTTATTCATTTCTATCATATAATCCTTCTGTCAATCATAATTATTGAATGTAGTCTTTTTAAACGCACAGAAGCTTTTGATGCAAGAAGCTGTATACATTAGATAGTTTTAACGTACAAATGGTCGGTAAAGTGCTCGGTTTGTTTTGCTTGTTTACTAGTGTTATGACTACAGGCAGCGGCGTGTCCTCACCACAGTGTGTGTGTGTGTGTGTGTGTGTGTGTGTGTGCCAGACAAGAAACAGGCAGGAATTGGAACATTTGTAGTGTCAACTTTCTAAAGACAGGAACAGATTAATAAGCCAGGCAAGGACAAGGACGACGTCGGAACTAGAAGGAAATGAAGGAAGAGGTAGATACTGTGTTTGATGAGAGAAACCTGTACACACAGACGCTTAATGAAGTAATGTTGAGGAGTGGTTTAGTTTGCCATGTCCAGTGGTCAATCTGAGAGGACCAGTAATTAATAGGGTGTAATATCAGCTGTGATGAAGAATAAGCTATGGGAGTGTATGAAGGAGCGTAAGGGGGTAAGCTTAAGAATGTTGCGAGTTATAATGTAAGTAGGTAGTTTATATGTTCACACCTTGTACTGAGACAAGTGAACATAAGAATGTATTCTGTGAGAAGCTGAATGAGTGCTTTGGTTGTTTCGGTGTGCCGGGGATCTAAATGCGTGAGTGGGTGATATGGGAGTTAAAGGCATAAAAAGGGGACATGGGGTTTCCTAGTATATATAGAAATGGGGAAATTTTGTCATGGTGCGTGCTAATATAAGAATGGTGATGAGAATCACACTGTAAATTCAAAATGATGAAATAAATATGTGTGTGAGTGGGTGGGGTTGGTGGATGGGAAGTGCACATTTTGACACCTTATAATGATTGACAGGCTTGTAAAAGAAAAGCCATTGAATATTAAATGTCCTGACGCCTACCAGGTGAAATGTCTGTTCATTTTCTGGTGGAGGCAAGCGTTAAATTATGTGGTGCTTTAGACGGAGAGGAAACGAGTTATGTGTGAAGAAAGGGGTAAAAAGGAATGAGTTGAAAAAAGAGGCCTGTGTGCTGCGATACAAGGATAGATTGAGTATATAGTAACATAGGGTGAAGGTAAAGATACCGGGATATATTGAGTATATAGTAATATAGGATGAAGATAAAGATACCAGGATAGAGTGAGAGTATAGTAACATAAGGTGAAGATAAAGGCACTAGAATAGATTGAGTGTATAGTAACACAGGGTGAAGGTAAAGGTACCAGGATAGATTGAGTGTATAATAACATAGGGTGAAGGTTAAAAAATGAGTGGAAGGATTTTAGGGAAGCAATACTTAAATGTGTGTGTGGCATGTGGAAGTTGGACATGTCAGTTTCTTGTATGTGTATGACGTATCACTTACGGTGCTGGAAACTGAGTAATGTCAGTGATCAGGATGATCTTTGTCTCTAGAACTTACCCTTAATTAAGGAATCTGTGAATAAAGACACAAATTAATATATGTACACTAGACTACAGTATATACATATAGTAGGTTGCCATTGAAGTCCACCTCATTAGGGTAGATGCAGACCAGAATGTGATACATAAATACAGTAAGCTGTCACTGAATCCACCTCTTGAGGGTAGATGTTCACCAGACTACAGTTTATAAAACGGAATTCAAACAGCAGTAGACCACTGGGTCCTTTCGAGACTGTTTATGATCATGGAGTTAAAAGAAACTCAGAGTTGTGTGATAAACGAAGGCATGCAGAAAATTCAGAGAACAAACTGCAAATTATCATTTTGACTGTAGAGGCGCCAGTAATGGCATTCATGGATTTGAAGCGAAGTATTTTTCAAGTCTATTCTTTATCGTATCTATCTGATCGGCAAATCGGTCCATAGATTTACAATCCTGTTGAAGCAAAAGTACTTCGCCTCATTCGAGGTAAAACGTGTTCCCACTAGTTTGTATCCATTACTACGGATAAACTCAGATGAATCATGTTTTAGGTAACTTACTAGATCAAGATTATTAAGGCCTAAGATCATTTTGAATACTTGTAACAGATTACCTCTTAACCTTCCCCTTTCTAAGCTAAATAGATTCGTTTAATCTGAACTTGTAGGATTTGTTTCTCAGTCCGGGAATCATCGTAGTTGCTCGACAATGTACTCTCCATTTCGTTTGTCTATTTTTGGGAAGGGTGGCCAAAACTGAACACAATATTCAAGATGTGGACGAACTGTAAAGAGTGTCAATGATTTCGCTGGGCTTAAATTCGAAGGCTCTACGTAGGCAACTAAGACTTTTGTTCGCTATTTCCACTGCTCCTGCGCACCGCTTAATTGGTTTCATGTCACCAGAGATTAGTACACCCAAGTCTTTCCTCGTTTACCTTTTGGAGTTCAACAGAATTCATACTTGCCTTTTCGTTTTTACTACCGTTATGTAAAATTTTGCACGTCGATATTAAAATTCGTTTACCACTTATGAGCTCAGTTCATCAGCTTTTCTAAGTTAGCTTGAAGCTGTGGACGTTTAAGTTCATCTGAAAATTCATTTCCTAGCTTTGTATCATCAGTGAATTTTGATATCTTGCAATGCAGCCGTCATAATAATTATTACGTCTAACCATTCTGAGACTTGACCATTTATCACAACTCTTTACGGCCAATTAACCAGTTTTCTATCCAGTGATGTACAACCCCATCAGTGCCATGTGACTTAATTCTGCTAGTAATCTTTGATGCTGATCCTTATCGAAAACTTCTTGAAAATCTAGTTAAGTAACATCAACTGCTTTACTTTCATCATATATGTTGATTATGTCATAAAAGAAATCAAGTAGATTTGTCAGACATGAGCGATTTTTTCGAAAACCATACTGAGAATGGTTTATTAAGTGGTGGTCCTATGATGGTTTACAGTTCTATCTCGAATGATGGTTTCCTTAAGTTTTCCAAATCCAGACGTTAAACTAATAGGATGATAATTTCCGGGTAGTGACTTATCACCGTTTATGAATATCTGTGTTGCATAGGCAAACTTCCAGTCATCTGGAAATTTTTCCGTAGCAAGTGATTTGTTGAAAAGGGCAGTAAAGTTCTTAACTATCTTATTTTTCGCCTGTTTCGTTGTTCTCGGATAAAACTTACCAGGATCTCCTGGTTACTATTATCATTATTATTATTATCATTATCATTATTTTCATTCCATTTATTGCAGCAATTATGTTTTCGGCTTTTATGTCAATTTGTCGAATAACGTTTCCCAATCTTATCAAAAAATTGTTGAGGGACATGTGTCTCCGATCGCAAATACATACGCAAAAAAGTAATTTAATATTTTGCCATGGCTTTTTTGTCTTGAACCACGTCACCGTTTTATCTAATAAACAGACCTATTGACTGGATAATGACAGTCTCCCTTCTACCATAGCTGTAAAACTTCTTAGGGGTTGTTTTGCTATTTCCAGCAATGTACGCTTCATATTAACATTACTTTGTCGTATAAATTAGTTTCTCTAAGCCAGTGGTCGGGGAACAGGGGTAAATTACCCCAAATGGGGTAATCTAGAAAATTTTGGGGGTAATGGGAGTGGATGTTTTAAGTGAGGGAAACGAATATGAAAGTTGAAGAAAAAAATTGCATCGCGGAGTCCAGGATCTTTAAAACTTTGAGAATGGAGAAATTGTGCAAGGGACTTAACACAATAAACTAAACTATACATCACACATAAATAATGAATAACAATTATGTATATTGTATATGTATTACGCCATGTTACGCAAGTATTGCATCAGCCATGTATCGCTACACGTATGATACTTGTACCCTTTCGGTATCTGTGTTTATTATCCATGAATTCTGTAAGTAGATTGGTTTGTCCTGCAGAGTACTTGAAAGTTTGGGGTAAATTGATTTTACTACAAGTTCTTTTGGGGTAACGCTAAAAAAAGTTACCCCGTCTCAGGTCTAGACTATTCCTAATTCTATGTGTTATAGCACCAGTTATCATGGAACACTTATGGGATGAGCTGGATGTCAGTAGCATAATGTCACTGGCTTCGTTCCATTTATTTGTTGTGTCACTGTGCCAATAAGTTGAATGTTAAGGCTGTTGTCCATTCCGAACTGAGGCAACACTTTGAGTCAAAGGTGAATGTTATGATTGGTATACTCTTGGTCTGAGACAGCAAATTCTCTTGAAGGTGCTGCAGGCTACCTGTCTGTAATTGAGTAGTGTAACACATGGTACATAGTACCTTTTTGAGATTGTTAGTCTGCTCAGCAGTGATGGCTTTAAGTTTCAAGAAATATTGGTGTATGGTTGTACATAATGGAAAGAGTAATTATAGTAAAGACTTTCATGGTAATATTGATAATGTATGATCCTCTGAAGAATTAAAATGAACCAGAAAAACTTTTCAGTAATGATAGTGAAGTTACAATTAAAATAGTGAATGAAGCATTGAGATACACACTCCTCAGAGATGGTAAACGTTTAATAGAGTGGTGATTTAAGTTATAAAGAAATAGATGAGAAATTAATTTTTCGTGGAGTTGGAGTTGTGGAGACACAGTTGCTTAGAGTGTCAGCAGGAAAATTTCCTCTTTCTACTCATCAGTGAGCTCACTAGAAACAGAGTGGATGATACACCATCTCTCATTGATCACATCTTTTCTTGTAGTAACATGGAAATTGAAAATGTCACTTGTTATGCATCACTTGTATAAAGTTGTTATTGAATGAGGACCTAAAAAGATAAGAAAGTAAACCACATTTGAAGATGAAATACAGTTGAGAAAAGTGAACAAATTTATTTCCGTAGATAAGCCTAAGGGATTTAGAGGGAAGAGCTGTCAAAGATGATGAGAAAGCATGTAAGGAACTGAATCAAATTCAAAACTAAGAAAATATGAGGAACTGAATGATGAGTTCAGAGACAAGAAAATATGTAAGGACCTGAATGTTAAGTACTGAGATAAGGCAGTGAGAAAATATGTTACAGCCTGAATTATTGGTTCAAAAAAATATTTACAAATGGAGGGCAATATAGTCCCATCACCAGTAAGATGGAATAGAGTGGAAAATTTGGAAAGCAACGATTTTCAGAAAATATCTACTGTAGGCAGCCTTTTGAGGGACCATGAACCATAAGAGGCACATGTTTCTGATAAAGTTTCTCTGAATGTGCCCAAGGAGTATACAGAGACACTTGACTGGCTGCTCAAAATAATGTTTAAAAATGTCTTTGGGAGAGGCATCATTGCAATGGGAGTTGGAAAGAGCTAATTTTTACCTGTCTTTCAGATAAGAATTGGGAATTTGCACTGAGCTGCTGACCAGTGCCTGTGAGAAATGTGATCGGTAAGATATAAGAAGATATAATAAGAAAACAAACAGATGACTACTTGTACAGGAGAGACTACTTGAATAAGAAACAATACGGACACAAGAAAAGGTCATGCATAAGAAGTCTCCTAAGCTTTTATGAGAGATTTCCCTTTCAAACAAAATAGATGGATGAGTGAATTGAGTGTTCCTTGACTGTCAGAAGGCCTTTGAAACACTATCAAGAATGAATCTGTTGAAGACTTTTGAAGTTTTCTGTGAGACAGGGGGAAGAGTCCTTCAGCATATAAAGAATATTTCTTGTTCTTCATCTCTGAAGTCAATTATGAAAAGGAATGGTTTCACACCTTAACATGTTTGCAGATGTTGCCAGAGTCATGAGAAAAGTAAGGAATGATGAGGATTGCATCAGCATACAGAGGGATTAGTATTAGCTTCAGAGTTGGTTTGATACATGTTTAATGGAGATCAATCATAGTAAATGCAAAGTCGTGGAGATGAAACAAGGTGAATGAAGGAAGGCCTCGATATGGTCATAGCCTAGCAGAGAAAAAATTACAGGAATCTGTTAGAGGGATGTATGATTTAACAGTTTACCCAGCCTTACTAAAGCACTATTTCACAAGAGTTGTTAAGGAGACAAACAATGAAGGAGTCTATGCATGAGAGGGACTTTAGAGTAGACATTGACCTGAACCTCTTGCCATTAGGAGAATAATGAAGGAGACATGCTCTCCGCTGGCAAATATTAGAATAACATTCAAATATATGAATAAGGAAATATTTAGCAAGCCATACACATCCTTTTAAGGCAAAAACTAGAATATGCTTTGCACATTTGGTCACCACACCTTAAAAAGCACAGAAATGCAGAGGAGGCCAACAAAGTTGGTAGCAAAATTAAGATAGCTGAGTTACAAGGAAAGGCTAGAAGAATAAGGGTTGATCTGCTAACAGCCTTTAAGTTTTCAGATTAGAATGATGGTAAAGATAATGCACAGTTCTTCTAAAGATGTAGGAAGGCCACAACATGAAATTTAAGCAGAAATTTGTTGGAACACATATGAATATTATTTAAGTAGTGGATGAATGGAATAAGCTGAATGAGAATATAGTAATCGCTGAGAGCATCCAGGAAAGTTAAAGAGTTATATGAGAGTCAAGAATGTTCAAGAGATAGGAAAGTCTCTTCCCATACGGTACAAACAGGTAAATACACACTTGCATATACACACTCACACACACACACACACACATATGGTACATATGCAACTATTTGTGTAATTTTCTTCTCTTTATAGTAAAATTCTTGAGTGATTGTTATCTGGAGTATGCACATTTGTAGTCAAGCATCTTTTTATCATAATTTCAAGACTTTTTAGTGCATATTGATTACCATCTAACATGCTTGATCTCAAACTGTTTTCTCTTTTTCATTAAAAAATTGTAATACCCTTTAACTTCGACTTACACAGATCTTGCTTATGTTGATTATCCTCCTGAAAGACCGCTAAACTTCACATAGGCAAAAATATTTTCCATATAATGTATTGTCCAGAGAAAGCACGCATAAGAGCCTGTGTATTCATAGTTGCCATTTCTTAGTTGAAACTCAAAACCAATTTGCATTTTTCTTTTTTTTTTCTTAGATTAGTTGGGAAGTGGAAATGATCTCTTGCTTGGTAACTATGCAATAACAAGGGTGCCCCACAAAAAGTAAAAGATTTTAATATGCATTGAGAGTAAAAATTTGATTAGCTAAAGCTCAAAATTTCAAATGTCTATGGTGCTTCAATAACTGCAACCTTCTTGCATCTGGTTGGTGTTTTTCATTTTAATTTGAAATGTGCATTTTTACTTGCTTGCCTGATACATAACTTATTTTTGAATAATTTTTTCAGCTTACTTTTTTAGACATGGTTATATATATTGGACTCATAGAAAGTGGCAGCTATGGTGTTCGGTAAGTATAGCAATTTATTTTGTGTCTAATTAAGATTTACATAAAATACGCTCATGCATGAAGGATGGATGGAATAAGATGACTGTGAACATGGTTAATGCAAGTGGCATAATAGATTTAAGAGGTTGTATGATAGAAGAGTATGTTCAAGAGATTGGGTCCCATGAGCATTGGAGTTAAGTGATTATTGTCATCATATACATTTGTAATGAATGCGTTATATCACATAAATGAAAAACAAAGAATTTTAAGGATGATATTGCTAAGTAAACAAAGAAGGTTTTTTGTTCTTTTCAGCTAAACTGCATCTAATATCCGAAAGCCCATGCCATACCACTTCTGCTAATATTGTAGTTCACATGGACTAAAGTTGTACTTTTGTCTTTATTTGAGTAGGATTTCTTTAATGAATTCTTACAGAACTTGTGTAAACTGTTAACTTCTTTTTGATTACGTAACTCAGTAGGTATATCTCAGATTTACTCTGTAAATAGGTATTACAATAGGCATTCTTTGGTTTGACTTTCATGCTAAATGTTTTATTTCTCTTCCTATGCAAGTACTTCAATATATCTAAACTTTTCAGATGGTCCCGAGTTCTCCGACCTCTGTTTGCAGTGAATTTTCCTGAGATGCGTCAGATAAGAAGGGCCTTCCGTAACCTTCGAAGAACATTTCCTGATGTGGTTAACGTACTGTTTCTCTTCTTCTTCAGTTTGGCTATATTTGCGCTAATGGCTTTCAAGCTTTTTGGTGGCAGGTTAGAAAAGATATGGCTTTATGTTGTTATATTATTGTATCTTTTTTAAAACTTATACACAGCCCTTTAATGCTTGTTGGTAATACCATTAATAGAACTTGTTAGATTGACTGTTTAGAATACTTTTAATGACGGAAATGTGATGTTGAACTGTTCATGATTAGGTGGGATTCATAGTCTTGTACTTCAAGTGGATTTCAGGGATTCTCAACCAAATGTTGTACATCAGACAACTCTCTTATTAGTATTTGTGTACCTTGACAGCTGTAGAAAAATGAAAAAACTCAGACATTGAAATGTCTGAATTTGGGAGAATGTATATGAAGGGAGGAAGTTGAGTTAATGTGAATAAAAGTGGAGTATTGAGATTTAGCAGGAGAGAGAGAGTTTGGTGTGAGTGATTTTGATGAGAGAACCTTTAGGAAGTAAATGCTGTTACTTTGTTTCTGATGCTACTTCATGAGTGTGGGAAATGGCAAAAAACATTAAAAAAGAATTCCATTGTTAACAAACAGATAAATCCAGTAAACCATTAACCTTGGTTTCATAGAATGCATGTAGTTTCATAGATCAGTCCTATACATCTTCAGTTTAGGTATTTAGATAATTGTTAACTACTATAGTGCTTTTTAAGTGTTCCTTTTGTTACATCATGTTGCTTCATCTGTGAGATTTGCATGTTCATATACCTGTTTGTCTTTGTAGACAAAAGGCCTCCACTACACAGTCATCAAACATCCTCTTATCCTTGTCGTTTGAACTACATCTGACCTTTAACTGACCAGATACTAAGTCTCTCCATCAGTTTCTTTGTTCACCTTTTCACCTTGATAGTGTTGTCCTCCTTTCTTTCTATCGTACTTGTTCACTGATTCCTGTGCCAGTAAGGTAGTGCTATGAACAGATGAAGAAAGGCCACATTTGCTCACATTCATCCTTTAGCTGTCATGTGCCATGTATTGAAACCACAGCCCCCTATCCACAGTCAGGCCTGACAGACCTTTCTGCAGTTTCCCCAGGTCACTTCACATGTTCTGGTTCTATACATTGCCCCCTGTATACTACATCCTTCCAGTATGTACACTCTATCCTGTGCACATCTTTCACCTTCCTGCATTTTTCACTCCATCCTTCCATCTCCAGTTTGGCCTTCCCCTTTTTCTTTTCTCTTCCGCTTCTAATACACATAACCTCTTTGCCAACCTCTCCTTACTGAACCTATCGTAAGTTTGGCATAGTCGTACCATCTGTATAGGCTATTTGTTCTACACCTTTGGTATTTTCATTTTATCACTTCTTTCTTATTTCTTCATTTTTTCCACTGTCTTCTTCCAGTACTTACTCTATTGGGCTGGTAATTCATGTTTTCATTTTCTAATTATCATCACTCATAAACACTTGTTTTCAAAAATATACATTGGACTTAGAACAATTATTCCTTCATACTGTGGAAGCTTGATTTTTCCCCATCACCAAGACTCATGGAGTCCTTAGTGCTCTTCTCAACATTACACTGCTTTTTTAACGTATAACTTTCCACTGCTAGCCCTAACGTATTTAGTTCCTAAATCTTTAAGTGCTTTTATAACATGTAAATCTTCTCTTTTCAAATTGAAATTAGATTGCCCTTATCTCTCTGACACAAGGACTGTGGTCATATCTCTCTGACACAAGGACTGTGGTCATATCTCTCTGACACAAGTACTTTACCTTTGCTTACATTAATTCTCATGGCCCTCCTGTTGTATACATTACTGTAGCAGCTTACAACTTTTTAATACCTCGTCTGATTCTCCAAGCAGACTTACATTATTTGCATTCATCATTTGTCTTACTCTCCGGGTTGTTCCTTTAGAGGTATATTATCTCTTAATCTCATATTTTTCAAGAGCTTTAAACACTTATGATAACATTACATAATCCTCATATACTCCCTCATTTATTTCACACCATATGTTCATGCCATCAGTAATATGCTCAGAAGCTTATTACTGCAAAAATTCTGCAATATTCAGTAGCTTTACACACTCATAAAAGTCAAAATTCCTAAAATTCTGTGTTCACCTTATAATTTGTTACGTTGAATCCATAAATGCATTTTCTCCATTCTGCTTCAGTGAAGAAATCTTGTCTTCACTTACTGCATCATATCTAAATCCTTGTTTTTCATTAGGAGTTCATTAACTGTTTCACGTAATCATTAAATTCTATCCAGTGCTGTACCATCTGATGAAAATATGTTTTTTCATACATATTCACCATTTCCTGCATTGGCAAGGTAGCTTCAAGAACAAGTGACTGAGCCATAGAGGGAAATATCCTCACTTGGCCCCTTCTTATTCCTTCCTTCAGGAAGTAAAAACAGGAGGGGAGGATTTCCAGCCCCCTGCAAAGATTTATTCGATTGTGATTTTTGCTGTCATTTTTCCTCACCATTATGAAATGGAACTATCACTGAGAACATACTTCTGTATCCAATTTTCATATTTGGAACATTGCAGTTTTTTCTCCACTCTTTACCATCTCATCCATCACCCTTTCATCATTTCTCGTTTTTCCATTCTGTAGCCATGTCAGTACTCTTCTTACTTCTCGTTGGTAATACTTTCTCTCCCATCCTCATTTTCACAGTCTGAAATAAAGCTGAACCAATACCTACTTCCCATTCATCACTACCACTTGTCATTTATATAAAATGCTCTCTCCAAAGCAGTTTACAGTGTTATCCTTCCCTAGCTCACCTGCTTTCCTCGCACAGACACCTTTTTGGTTCATCCTTGTATCTCCCTCTAATGATGATTTAGTAATCTGCTTTAGATTTTCATTGAACTCTTTACTAATATCCTCATTTGCTTTTCTTTTCATAGCTACCACATTAAATATCACTGTTGGATATAACAGGTAGAGTATTAGTACAATGTAAAGGGACTTTATTCCTCTTATCAGCTTTTCTTGGTATAGTGAGTTAACATTCATTGATATATTCAAAAACATTACTAAAACACACATTGTAGTTTGTATCTTTAGTCCATCAGATTCTCCATATCCCCATTTTTTTTCTCCCTTCATCTCTTTACAAGACTTACAAAGATATATTTTGCATCTTTCGTATTTCATATAAGTGGTTTGAGCATAAATATGATAATGTAGTTTATTTTCCGTCTGTCAGTGTATCTATAACTCAGATGTCTGTTCCCTCCTGGAACTCCCTTAAGGGGACGGCTACAGCAAAAGAGTCTCCAAAAGTAGTGAACTCCAATGCTGCTTCATAGCCTTTAGTGCATAACCCTTTACAAAGGCCACTGGCAGAGGGCAACTCTATCACAGTGTTTCCAGAGACCCTTACCTAATGTTCTTACTGACCACTTCTACCTAATCTTCTTGCCTAATGTTACAACCTACTGCTTCTACCTAATGCTCCTTCTGTTATAGTTATCAGTAAATATTTAATGTCCACAAGTTTGCATTACACATTATGTTGGGAGAAAAATGCTCATGAATCCCCTTGCTGTTTAGTAGAAAGTTGTAATCTTGGAGAAAGGTAGATCAGCATTTTATGGATTTTATTTTTTTTCTGTTGATACCTTTTAAGCTATTCTGCCTCTTTATCAGGGGCCTTCAGTGGGTGGATGGTCGACCATATTTTGAAACCTATTGGGACAGCATCTTTGATCTATACGTTTTGGTCACCACAGCCAACCATCCTGATGTTATGTAAGACATTTCACTGTTTATATAGTTTGCTTTAAAGAAGAGACTGCTGTATTGATTATATTGTATTTTTTCGTGATAAATTTAGATGGTGAAATTATGTGTATTCAAGATTGGGTTAAAACATATGCTTCATACTTAAAGATATTTGAATATTCATATACTTGAAAACTGACCAGGACCTGTAGTAACATTTATTTATGTACAGATTATTTTTTGTGCAGATTTTACCAATTTGCAATTAGCTATTAGTCATTAGATACTTGGGAATTATACACATGTGGGGGCTATCTCTTTACTTGTATTCTGTCTCAGGTTTCTTGATCACTTCTGTTTTCCCTTTTTACTAAGTTTTCCATAGTTTGCTTAGCTGATTGAATGCTCCTTTGTACTGGTAGTATTATTTCACAAATTCCCTGACTTTTCCTTTTGTATAATATTATGTTGTATTGTTTAGTAAGCATTTCCTCTTATTTTAGAGAATTGTTCCATGATGAAAGTGTTAGATCTATATTAGATCTGTAGAGAAACTCAAATGTTATTGTGTTTTTCCTTGCTTTTCTTCTTTGGGCATGTCTATGGCTGCTAACATCACCCTGTAGCCTAGCTCTTTCTTGGCACATTTTAGTTGCCTATTGTTAGATCCCCTTTAGCAAATGTGTTGCATTGTTAAGTTAGGCATCTACACTGGCTTGGGTCTAAAATATCTTGCAAATATTTTTCTGAACAACTCTTTGTCCATATATATTTGTACATTTTGACTTTAACTAGCATATAAGTATATGTTCTAAAATGTTACTTCTGTACTGTGAGTTTTTTGATTGAGCCTGCTGTAGCAGAATGAGATAGGATTTTTTTTTTTTCTCTCACCAATGTAGTTGTTTTTATGGACTTTTGTACAGGTCATTGGTAAGGTTATTTGTATTGCATCTGTTAAAAGATTTAGAATATTAAAATCATGAAATTTCAGATATTGACTACATTTGATAAGTAGTAGCCTTAAAAAGAATGCAGTATTCACCTTAGATAGAAAGCTTTAAACCTAGAGACAGAAACTTCATCGATGGACTACCCAGGCTGAGGAATACCTGTTAATTTTAGGATTAAAAGTTCAAAGGTCTTTGTCACTGTGACGATATGTAAAAATTAATTCTCCATTGTAGCTTAAATATGTTTGTTCCCAGAATGCTTAACGTGAAGACTACTCATGGGGAGGGGAAGAGCTTTATTGATGTTGGGAGTCAAAAGATAAAGACCACAGTGATCTTGTTTGACAAACATGTATATTTCTCCATAAACAGGTAGCTTAGTATATAGAGACAAGGTGTTACCAGACTCGGCTCACTAAAGGTTACACTGCAATTGAAAAGTCACCTTTGGTAAGGCTGAATCATTGGGAGTACAGTCTTGTCAAGGACTTTTTCACTCCAAAGGAGTTTGCATATCCCTGCTACTGGAAGTAACATAATTTTGGGCTGCAGGAGCCTCTGGAAATCACTTAAAGAGATAAAAATCCTCACAAGCTTCCAACAGTGAGATTCCAAGTTCCCTAGTGTGTGTATGAAACAAGATTTTTTTTTTTTTGTAGGACAAGGATTAGATATTCAAAAAAGTACAAACAGTATATTAGAACCAGCTGAGAATATGTTTCATCAGACTGAGCACCTCATTTTAGGAGACAGATTTGTTGAATGTCTAAAAGCTGGCTTCACTTACTATTTTGGAAGCAAGAGCTAAAATAAAGGGAAATGATAGAAGCAACAGATCCCCAAATGCAAAGAAAGTAAGAAAAGAGCTTTATTACAGCTATTAATATTAAGTTCCTCAGTTAATTTAGTAGCTTTAATGTTGAATAATTTCTGAAATAAGGAGGATTGGTTTAGTATGATGATGCAACATTGAGGTAAGAGTCAGAAAAGATGTGAAAATTTATCCTCAAACAGTTTTTCTAATTGCTCTTTCTTTTAAGCACTACAATATTATTTTTATGGTCCTCTGGACCCTTCAACATTTATTTACTTCGTAAGCCAACTTATGCATAATTTGTTCTATTTTTATAGTTCTTCTAAAGGTATAATATGGAATTTGAAATTTTCTTTCTTGGACTTTTCAGTTGGCCATCACCACTTTTCATTCCATTCTTTTGCTTATTTTTTTCTCAAATTCTTTATCAAGTGTATAATTTCATTTTTTATTATTACAATATTTCATCCTTGTGTAGTTCACAGTGGTTCTTTGCATTTGCATATAGGCTTTTGTAGGTATGGTATGTGTGTATCAATGTACAGTATCAGCTTGTGTACTCAGGCTTATCTCTGATAATTTAATTTTTAATGCAAATAACTCCATATATTTTTTTTTCTTATTAGGATGCCAGCATTTGATGAGTCAGCCTACTATGTTATCTTCTTTGTAGCCTTTCTAGTGATATGCTTCTTCATCTATATGAACATCATCCTTGCTGTCATCTACAACAACTACAGGAAACATCTAAAAGTATGATCTTTGTTCTTTTTGTATGATGGATTTTGAGGAAGTAATTTCCTTAGATCCATGCAGACTGACTTAGAATTTGTCATTGACTTGATGAGGCAGTTCATTTTTCAATTTGACATGAAACCACATGTGCAGTGTTTATAGCAACAGTTGATTTAGATGTTTGGCAATTTGGCAGTTCTTTTTAAGTATAAAAGATACTTAATGTATATGGCTGGGGAGGCATATTTATTATTTTATCAGGATCAAGCGTAATACCCTTCTCATCCAGATTACTACTTTTCCAACCGCCAGCCCACAGATAGAAATTAAAAGCTTAACCTGCCTTACACTTCAACAACTTATACACACAGATCTTCCTTCCACTTAAGAAATACAACATTAACAAAACTCTTACACACCAAAGTGACCCAACAAGCATTGAACAACTGCCCTCCAACCCAATCTTAAAAACCTTCTTACCAGACATACACCCATCTTAATCTACACTTGCCACGTGTGCAAATTACCTTTTCTCATATGTATTATATAGACCACCCATCTCTTCAGTATTTCAAAAAATTCAGCATATTACAAGACCCTCATGCTCATGATGCAACTTCCACTTTTGAAGGCACTGATTTCATTCACCTCAGATGTTCTTTGCTTCCTACACAAAGATATGCACATGACTCATTCACACTGATTTATTTGTAGTCGTAAATGATTAGCTTCCTAAGCACTTTATTCTTTTATGTACATTTACTCCAGGACCCCTTTCAGAGGGGTCCTGGTATTACACCATGACCCCTTTACTTAGGACCCCTGCAGCCCAAGGCTGCACCACACTCATTAACAGGGACAGATGGACTCCTCTGATGAGACTCGGTTTCCTTAACTGACACTGATATGGCCTTGCCAAAGGTGACTTTTCTCTCATAGTTTAAGCTTATGCAGGCAGAAGTCTGTAACACCTTTTAAATATGTTAGATTTATAAGGGTAAGAGAATTTCTTATTGGTAGAAGAAAGAAGAGATAAAAGAATTTTCTTTGGCAGAATGAAGTGAGGAAAGCAGTGTTCAGCAAACGACAGCAGCTCAGCAAGGCATTTGAAATTCTTGCTCTCAACCAGAAGGGCAAGTAAGTTTTCACGCTGATTAAGTAAAGACTCGCAATAGAAAAAAGTAGCATTTTGTAATATGGAGGACAATATACTTGGTTTGGTATATTTAAAGAATTGATACAGGTTATATGGGTGTGTTGATTGGGGCTAAGGTATATTGAGTGAAAATTCCAGTGGAAGTTTAGATGTGCAGCAAATCTTTGTGGGTGAAGTTGAGGTATGTGAATGGAGAGACTAGTCTTACTTGATAAGTTGGCTTAATGTGCAAAATGAACAACTAAGAGCTCTCATATCAGTGAGGAAGCCCAGTTCAAAGTTACACATTGGATGTAATGATGTTTGTGATTAAGGTGAAAGACTATTCATTTGATTAACCATATAACTGGGAACAGATGTAAAGACCATAGATATGTAGATATACCATATATATGAAATTCAGATCTGCCATCTCATCACAGAAGGCTCATTTTCTTTTTTCATCTTTTGTAGGAGGATAATTACAAGAAATCGGTTTGTTCTGTTAATGAGATTTCTTGACAACCAAAAGAACCCAGCACTCATCAATGTCTTATGGATTGTTTTGGACACTGATGGCTCAGATGCTTTAGGTAACTATACTTTTTCTGTTTGTTGAATAGTATAGCAACAATCTTAAAACTTTAGTTATTGCATATTCTGATGCATGTAT
>JAUUDY010446109.1:0-10939 GCA_032361765.1 Panulirus inflatus
TTGTGCGCTCTAGACTGAGAGGTGAGGAGTGCAAAGTAACGGAGCGCCTCCTGTGCATTTTTGCCCTCCGACACTCTCGGCGCACTAGGCTGAGAGGTAAGGATCACTAAGTGACGGAGCACCTCCGGGCGAATTTTTACGCTCCGACACACTGTGCGCGCTAGGCTGTGAGGTAAGGAGCATTAAGTGACGGAACGCCTACGGGCCCATTTCTGCACTCCGACATTATGTGTCCGCTAGGCTAAGGGATAAGGAGCGCAAGGTGGCGGAGTGTCTCCAGGCGCATTTTTGCATTCCGACAGTGTGTTCCCGCTTCGCTGATAGGCAACGAGCGATAAGTGACGGAACGCTTTTAGGCGCATTTCTGCCCTCCAACACTCTGTGCACGCTATACTATGAGGAAAGAAGCGCAAAGTGACGAAGTGTCTCCAGGCGGATTTTTTGCGCTACGGCTTTCTTTGCGAGCTAACCTGATAGGAAAGGAGCGCAAATTTACACAGCGCTTTTGGCCGCATTTTTCCGCTCCGACACTCTGTGCACCCTAACCTGAGAGGTAAGAAGTTTAAATTTGCGGAACGATTCTGGTTGCATTTTTGCGCTCCGACACTCTGTGCGTGCTAACCTAATAGGTAAGGAGCGCAATTTTACGGAGCGCTTCTGGTCGCATTTTTGCCCTTCGAAACTCTGTGCGCGCAAACCTGAGACGTAAGGAGCGCCAGGTGACGGAGCGTCTCCGGGGGTATTTACAACCTCCGACACTTTGTGCGCTCTAGGCTGAGAGGTAAGGAGTGCAAAGTGACGGTGCGCCTTCGGTGCATTTTTGTCCTCCGCCACTCTGTGCGCACTAGGCTTAGAGGCAAGGAGCACTAAGTGACAGAGCGCCTCCGTGCTGATTTTTGCGCTCCAGCACAATGTGCGCGCTAGGCTGAGAGGTAAGGAGCACTAAGTGACGGAACGCCTCCGGGCCCATTTCTGCCCTCCGACACTCTGTGCGCTATAACCTGAGAGGTAAGGAGCGCAAAGTGACGGAGCGCTTTTGGGCGCATTTTTGCCCTTCGACAGTCTGTGCCCGCTTGGCCTAGAGGTAAGGAGCGCAAAGTAACGGAGCTCCTCCGGGCGAGTTTTTGCACAGAGTGCGCATTAGGCTGAGAAGTACCGAGCACAAAGTGATGGAGGGCCTCCGGGCGAGTTTTTGCGCTCCGACACATTGTGCGCGATATTCTGAGAGGTAAGGAATGCAAGGTGAGGGAGCGTCTCCGGGCGTATTTTTGCCCTCCGACACTTTGTGAGCTCTAGGCTGAGAGGTAAGGAGTGCAAAGTGACGCATCGCCTCCGGTGCAGTTTTGCCCTCCGACAACCTGTGCGCACTAGGCTGAAAGGTAAGGAGCACTAAGTGATGGAGCGGCTCCGGGCGCATTTTTGCGCTCCGACACACTGTGCAGGCTAGGCTGAAAGGTATGGAGCACAAAGTTACGGAGCGCCTACGGGCCCAATTCTGCCCTCCGACACTATGTGACCGCTAGGCTGAGAGATAAGGAGCGCAAGATGCCGGAGCGTCTTCGGGCGCATTTTTGCCTTCCGAAAGTGTGTTCCTGCTTCACTGAGAGGTATGGAGCGCAAAGTGACGGAGCGCTTTAGGCGCATTTCCGCCCTGCGACACTATGCGCACGCTATCCTCTGAGGTAAGAAGCGTAAAGTTACGAAGTGTCTCCGGGCGCATTTCTGCGCTCCGATTTTCTTTGCGCGCTAACCTGAGAGGTAAGGAGCACAAATTTACCGAGCGCTTCTTGTCGCATTTCTACGCTCCGACACTGTGAGCACTAACCTTCGAGGAAAGGAGCGGAAATTTGCGGAGCGATTGTGGTCGCATTTTTGCGCTCCGACACGTTTGCAAATTTACGGAGCGCATGTGGTCGCATTTTTCCCTTCGACCCTTTGTGCGCGCAAGCCTGAGACGTAAGGAGCGCCAGGTGACGGAGCGTCTCCCAGCGTATATTTGCCCTCCGACACTTTGTGCGCTCTAGACTGACAGGTGAGGAGTGCAAAGTAACGGAGCGCCTCCATTGCATTTTTGCCCTCCGACACTCTGTGCGTACTAGGCTGAGAGGTAAGGAGCACTAAGTGACGGAACGCCTACGGGCGAAATTTTATGCTCCGACACACTGTGCGCGCTAGGCTGTGACGTAAGGAGCAGTAAGTAACGGAACGCCTACGGGCCCATTTCTGCCCTCCGACACTATGTGCCCGTTAGGCTGATATAAGGACCGCAAGGTGGCAGAGCGTCTCCGGGCGCACTTTTGCCTCTGAAAGTGTGTTCCCGCTTCGCTGAGAGGTAACGAGCGGTAAGTGACGGTGCGCGTTTTGGGTGCATTTATGACAGACAATCTGTGCACGCTATCCTGTGAGGTAAGGAGCGCAAAGTGACGAAGTGTGTCCAGGCGCATTTTTGCACTCCAACTTTCTTTGGCTGCTAACTTGAGACGTAAGGAGCGCAAATTTTCAGAGCGCTTGTGGTTGCATTTTTCTGCTCCGATACTCTGTGCGCGCTAACCTGAGAGGTAAGGAGTTCAAATTTACGGAACTATTCTGGTCGCATTTTTGCGCTCCGACACTCTGTGCGCGCTACCCTAACAGGTAAGGAGCGCAATTATACGGAGCGCTTCTGGTCGCATTTTTGCCCTGCGACACTCTCTGCGCGCATACCTGAGACGTAAGGAGTGCCACGTGACGGAGCGTCTCCGGGTTTATTTTTGACCTCAGAACCTTAGTGCGCGCTAACCTGATAGGTATGGAGTGAAAATTTACATAGCGCTTCTGGTCGCATTTTTCCGCTCCGACCCTCTGTGCGCGCTAACCTGAGAGCTAATGAGCGCAAATTTCGATTCTGGTCGCATTTTTGCGCTCCGACACTCTGTGCGCGCTAACCTAAGAGGTAAGGAGCGCAAATTTATAGAGCTCTTCTGGTCCCATTTTTGCGCTCCGACACTCTGTGCGTGCTAACCTGAGTAGGAACCAGCGTAAATTTACGGAGCGCTTCTGATCGCATTTTTGCCCTCCGACACTCAGTGCGCGTTAACCTGACACGTAAGGAGCGCCAGGTGTCGGAGCGTCTCCGGGCGTATTTTTGCCCTCCGACACTTTGTGAGCTCTAGGCTGAGAGGTAAGGAGTGCAAAGTGACGCATCGCCTCCGGTGCAGTTTTGCCCTCCGACAACCTGTGCGCACTAGGCTGAAAGGTAAGGAGCACTAAGTGATGGAGCGGCTCCGGGCGCATTTTTGCGCTCCGACACACTGTGCAGGCTAGGCTGAAAGGTATGGAGCACAAAGTTACGGAGCGCCTACGGGCCCAATTCTGCCCTCCGACACTATGTGACCGCTAGGCTGAGAGATAAGGAGCGCAAGATGGCGGAACGTCTCCGGGCGCATTTTTGCCTTCCGAAAGTGTGTTCCTGCTTCACTGAGAGGTAAGGAGCGCAAAGTGACGGAGCGCTTTAGGCGCATTTTCGCCCTCCGACACTATGTGCACGCTATCCTCTGAGGTAAGAAGCGTAAAGTTACGAAGTGTCTCGGGGCGCATTTCTGCGCTCCGACTTTCTTTGCGCGCTAACCTGAGAGGTAAGGAGCACAAATTTACCGAGCGCTTCTTGTCGCATTTCTACGCTCCGGTACTGTGAGCACTAACTGAGAGGAAAGGAGCGGAAATTTGCGGAGCGATTTTGGTCGCATTTTTGCGCTCCGACACGTTTGCAAATTTACGGAGCGCTTCTGATCGCATTTTTCCCTCCGACCCTTTGTACGCGAAAACCTGAGACGTAAGGAGCGCCAGGTGACGGAGCGTCTCCCGGCGTATATTTGCCCTCCGACACTTTGTGCGCTCTAAACTGACAGGTGAGAAGTGCAAAGAAACGGAGCGCCTCCATTGCATTTTTGCCCTCCAACACTCTGTGCGTACTAGGCTGAGAGGTAAGGAGAACTAAGTGACGGAACGCCTACGGGCGAAATTTTACGCTCCGACACACTGTGCGCGCTAGGCTGTGACGTAAGAAGCACTAAGTAACGGAACGCCTACGGGCCCATTTCTGCCCTCCGACAATATGTGCCCGTTAGGCTAAGAGATAAGGACCGCAAGGTGGCGGAGCGTCTCCGGGCGCACTTTTGCCTCCGAAAGTGTGTTCCCGCTTCGCTGAGAGGTAACGAGCGGTAAGTGACGGTGCGCTTTTTGGCGCATTTCTGACCTCAGACAATCTGTGCACGCTATCCTGTGAGGTAAGGAGCGCAAAGTGACGAAGTGTCTCCAGGCGCATTTTTTTGCGCACCGACTTTCATTGCGCGCTAACCTGAGAGGCAGGGAGCGCAAATTTTAATAGCGCTTCTGGTCGCATTTCTCCTCTCCGACACTGATCGCGCTATCCTGAGAGGCAAGAAGCGCAAATTTGCGGAGCGATTTTGGTCGCATTTTTGCGATCCGACACTCTGTGCGCGTTAACCTAAGAGGTAAGGAGCGCAAATTTACAGAGCTCTTCTCGTCTCATTTTTGCGCTCCGACACTCTGTGCTCGCTAACCTGAGAGGTAACAAGCGTAAATTTACGGAGCGCTTCTGGTCGCATTTTTGCCCTCCGACACTTTGTGCGTTCTAGGCTGAGAGGTAAGGAGTGCAAAGTAACGGAGCGCCTCCGGTGCATTTTTGCCCTCCAACATTTTGTGCGCTCTAGGCTGAGAGGTAAGGAGTGCAAAGTGACGGAGCGCCTCCGGTGCAGTTTTGTCCTCCGACACTCTGTGCACACTAGGCTGAGAGGTAAGGAGCACTAAGTGATAGAGCGCCTCGGGGTGCATTTTTGCGTTCCGACACACTGTGTCCGCTAGGCTGAGAGGTATGGAGCACAAAGTTACGGAGCGCCTACGGGCCCATTTCTGCCCTCCGACACTATGTGCGCGCTAGGCTGAGAGATAAGGAGGGCAAGGTGGCGGTGCGTCTCCAGCCGTATTTTTACCTTCAGAATGTGTGTTCCCGCTTCGCTGAGAGGTAGCGAGCGATAAGTGACGGAGCGCTTTTAGTCAAATTTCTGCCCTCCGACATTGTGCACGCTGTCCTGTGAGGTAAGAAGCAGAAAGTGACGAAGTGTCTCCAGGCTCATTTTTACGCTACCACTTTCATTGCGTGCTAACCTGAGAGGTAAGAAGCGCAAATTTACAGAGCGCTTGTCGTCGCATTTTTCTGCTACGACACTCTGTACGCGCTAACCTGAGAGGTAAGGAGCGCAAATTTGCGGCGCGATTCTGGTCTCAGTTTTGCGCTCCGACACTCTGTACGCGCAAACTTGAGACGTAAGGAGCGCAAGGTGAAGGAGCGTCTCCGGGCGTATTTTTGACCTCCGACTTATTGTGCGCTCTAGGCTCAGAGGTAAAGAGTGCAAAGTGACAGAGCGCCTTCGGTGTATTTTTGTCCTCCGACACTCTCTGCGCACTAGGCTGAGATAAGGAGCACTAAGTGACGGAACTAATTTTTGCGCTCCAGCACAATATGCGCGCTAGGCTGAGAGGTAAGGTGCACTAAGTGACGGAACGCCTCAGGCCCATTTCTGCCCTCCAACACTCTGTGCACTGTAACCTGAGAGTTAAGGAGCGCAAAGTGACGGAGCGCTTCTGGGCGCATTTTTGCCCTCCCACAGTCTGTGCCCGCTTGGCTGAGAGGTAAGGAGCTCAAAGTAACGGAGCTCCTCAAGGCGAGTTTTTGCACAGAGTGCGCATTAGGCTGAGAAGTAACGAGCACAGTGACGGAAGGCCTCCGGGCGAATTTTTGAGCTGCGAAACACTATACGCGCTATTCTGAGAGGTAAGGAACGCTAGGTGACGAAGAGTCCCTGGGCGCATTTTTCCCTTCCGACAGTGTGTTCCCGCTTCGCTAAGAGGTAAGAAGAGCAAAGTGAGGGAGCGCTTTTAGGCGTATTTCTGCCCTCCGACACTCTGTGCATATTATCCTTTGAGGTAAGAAGCGCAAAGTGACGAAGTGTCTCCAGACCCATTTTTTGCGCTCCGACTTTCTTTGCGCGCTAACCTGCGAGGTAAGGAGCGAAAATTTACATAGGGCTACTGGTCGCATTTTTCCGCTCCGACACTTTGTGCGCGCTAACGTGAGAGGTAAGGAGCGCAAATTTGCGGAGCGATTCTGGTCGCATTTTTGCGCTCCTTTTTGCTCTCCGACAATCTGTGCGCGCTAACCTGAGAGGTAACAAGCGTAAATTTACGGAGCCCTTCTGGTCGCATTTTTGTCCTCCGACACTCTGTGCGCGCTAACCTGAGACGTAAGTAGCGCCAGGTGACGGAGCGTCTCCGGGCGTATTTTTACCCTCCGACACTTTGTGCGATCTAGGCTGAGAGGTAAGGAGTACAAAGTAACGTAGCGCCTCCGGTGCATTTTTGCCCTCCGACACTTTGTGCGCTCTAGGTTGAGAAGTAAGGAGTGTAAAGTGACAGAACACCTCGGGTGCAGTTTTGCCTTCCGACACTCTGTGCGCACGAGGATGAGAGGTAAGGAGATGTAAGTGACGGAGCGTCTTTGGGCACATTTTTGCGCTCCGACACACTGTGTCTGCTAGGCTGAGAGGTATGGACCACAAAGTTACGGAGCGCCTACGGGCCCAATTCTGCCCTCCGACACTATGTGCTCGCTAGGCTGATATAAAAGGAGCGCAAGGTGGCGGAGCGTCTCCGGTCGCATTTTTCCCTTCCGAAAGTGTGTTCCCGATTCGCTGAGAGGTAAGGAGCGCAAAGTAACGGAGCACTTTTAGGCGCATTTCTGCCCTCCGACACTATGCGCACGCCATCCTGTGAAGTAAGAAGCGCAAAGTGACGAAGTGTCTCCAGGCGAATTTTTGCGCTCGGAGTTTCTTTGCCTGCTAACCTGAGAGGCAAGGAGCGCAAATTTACAGATCGATTCTGGTCGCATTTTTACCCTACGACACTCTGTGCGCGCTAACCTGAGACGTAAGCAGCGCCAGGTGACGGACCGTCTCCGGGCGTACTTTTGCCCTCCGACACTTTGTGCGCTCTAGGCTGAGAGATAAGGAGTGGAAAATAACGGAGCGCCTCCGGTGCATTTTTGCCCTCCGACACTTTCTGCGCTCTAGGTTGAGAGGTAAGGCGTGTAAAGTGACGGAGCACCTCGGGTGCAGTTTTGCTCTCCGACACTCTGTGCGCACTAGGATGAGACGTAAGGAGCAGTAAGTGACGGAGCGCCTTTGGGCGCATTTTTGCGCTCCGCCACACTGTGTCTGCTAGGCTGACAGGTATGGAGCACAAAGTTACGTAGCGCCTACGAGCCCAATTCTGCCCTCCGACACTATGTGCTCGCTAGGCTGAGATAAAAGGAGCGCAAGGTGGCGGAGCGTCTCCGGTCGCATTTTTCCCTTCCGAAAGTGTGTTCCCGCTTCGCTGAGAAGTAAGGAGCGCAAAGTAACGGAGCGCTTTTAGGCACATTTTTGCCCTCCGACACTATGTGCACGCCATCCTGTGAAGTAAGAAGCGCAAAGTGACGAAGTGTCTCCAGGCGCATTTTTGCGCTCGGACTTTCTTTGCGCGCTAATCTGAGAGGTAAGGAGCACAAATTCACAGAGCGCTTCTGGTCGCATTTTTGCGCTCCGACACTGTGCGCACTAACCTGAGACGTAAGGATCGCAAATTTGCGTAGCGATTCTGGTCGCATTTTTGCGCTCCGACACTCTGTGCGCGCTAACCTGAAAAGTAAGGAGTGCAAATTTACGGATCGCTTCTGGTCGCATTTTTGCCCTCCGACCCTCTGTCCGCGCAAACCTGAGACGTAAGGAGCGCCAGGTGACGGAGCGTCTCTGGGCGTATTTTTTTCCTCCGGCACTTTATGCGCTCTAGACTGAGAGGTGAGGAGTGCAGAGTAACGGAGCGCCTCCTGTGCATTTTTGCCCTCCGACACTCTCTGCGCACTAGGCTGAGAGGTAAGGAGGACTAAGTGAAGGAGCGCCTCCGGGCGAATTTTTACGCTCCGACACACTGTGCGCGCTAGGCTGTGAGGAAAGAAGCAATAAGTAACGGAACGCCTACAGGCCCATTTCTGCCCTCCGACACTATGTGCCCGCTAGGCTGAGAGATAAGGAGCACAAGGTAGCGGAGCGTCTCCGGGCGCATTTTTGCCTTCCGAGAGTGTGTTCCAGCTTCGTTGAGAGGTAACGAGCGATAAGTGACGGAGCGTTTCTAGGCGCATTTCTGCCCTCCGACACTCTGTGCACGCTATCCTGTGAGGTAAGAAGCGCAAAGTGACGAAGTGTCTCCAGGTGCATTTTGCGGTCCGACTTTCTTTGCGTGCTAACCTGAGAGGTAAGGAGCGCAAATTTACATAGCGCTTCTGGTCGCATTTTTCCGCTCCGACACTCTGTGCGCTCTTTTCTGAGAGGTAAGGAACGCAAGGTGACGGAGCGTCTCCGGGCGCATTTTTCCCTTCCAACAGTGTGTTCCCGCTTCGCTAAGAGGTAAAGAGCGTAAAGTGAGGTAGCGCTTTTAGGCGCATATCTGCCCTCCGACACTATGTGCCCGCTAGGCTGAGAGATAAGGATCGCAAGGTGGCGGAGCGGCTCCGGGCGCATATTTGCCTTCCGAAAGTGTGTTCCCGCCGCGCTGAGAGGTAAGGAGCGCAAAGTGACGGAGCCTTTTAGGCGCATTTCTGCCCTCCGACACTATGTGCACGCTATCCTGTGAGGTAAGAAGCGCAAAGTGACGAAGTGTCTCCAGGCACATTTTTTCACTCCGACTCTCTTTGCGCGCTAAAGTGAGAGGTAAGGAGCACAAAATTTACAGAACGCTTGTGGTCGCATTTATCCGCTCCGACACTCTATGAGGCGCTAACCTGAGAAGTAAGGAGTGCAAATTTACGTAGCACTTCTGGTCCCATTTTTGCCCTCCGACCGTCTGTGCGCGCAAACCTGAAACGTAAGGAGCGCCAGGTAAAGGAACGTCTCCGGGCGTATTTTTACCCTCCGACACTTTGTGCGCTCTAGACTGAGAGGTGAGGAGTGCAAAGTAACGGAGCGCCTCCTGTGAATTTTTGCCCTCCGACACTCTATGCGCACTAGGCTGACAGGTAAGGAGCACTAAGTGACGGAGAGCTTCCGGGCGAGTTTTTACGCACCGACACAATGTGCGCTCTAGGCTGTGAGGTAAGTAGCATTAAGTGACAGAACGCCTACGGGCCCATTTCTGCCCTCCGACACTATGTGTCCTTTAGGCTGAGAGATAAGGACCGCAAGGTAGCGGCGCGTCTCCGGGCGCATTTTTGCCTTCCGACAGTGTGTTCCCGATTTGCTGATAGGTAACGATCGATAAGTGACAGAGAGCTTTTAGGCGCATTTAGCCCTCCGACACTCTGTGCACGCTATCCTGTGAGGTAAGAAGCGCAAAGTGACGAAGTGTCTCTAGGCGCACTTTTGCGCTCCGACTTTCTTTGCGTGCTAACCTGAGAGGTGAGGAACGAAAATTTACAGAGCGCTTATGGTCGCGTTTTTCCGCTCCGATACTCTGTGCGCGCTAACCTCAGAAGTAAGGAGCGCAAATTTGCAGAGCGATTCTGGTCGCATTTTTGCGCTCCGACACTCTGTGCGCGCTAACATGAGAGGTAACAAGCGGAAAGTTACGGAGCGTTTCTGGTCCCATTTTTGCTCTCCAACACTTTGTGCGCGCTAACCTGAGACGTAATGAGCACCAGGTGACGGAGCGTCTCAGGGCGTATTTTTGCACTTTAACATTTTTGCGCTCTAGGCTGAGAGGTAAGGAGTGCAAAGTGACGGAGCGCCTCCTGTGTAGTTTTGCTCTCCGACACTCTGTGCGTACTAGGCTGAGTGGTAAGGAGCACTAAGTGACGGAGCGCCTACGGGCGCATTTTTGCGCTCCGACACACTGTGCCCGCAAGGTTGAGAGGTATGGAGCACAAAGTTAAGGAGCGCCTACGGACCAAATTATGCCATCCGACACTATGTGCCCGCTAGTCTGAGAGATAAGGAGTGCAAGGTGGCGGAAGCGACTCCGGGCACCTTTTTGTCTTCCGAAAGTGCATTCCCGTTTCGCTAAGAGGTAAGGAGCGCAAAGTGAAGGAGCGCTTTTAGGCGCATTTCTGCCCTCCGACACTATGTGCACGCTAACCTGTAAGGTAAGAAGCGCAAAGTGACGAAGTGTCTCCAGGCGCATTTTTGCGCTTTGACTTTCTTTGCGCGCTAGCCTCAGAGGTAAGGAGCACAAATTTACAGAGCGCTTCTGGTCGCATTTTTGCTCTCCTACACTGTGCGCACTAACCTGAAAGGTAAGGAGCGCAAATTTGCGGAGCCATTCTGGTCGAATTTTTGCGCTCGGACACTCTGTGCGCGCTAACCTGAAAGGTAAGGAGCGCAATTTACTGAACGCTTCTAGTCGCATTTTTGCCCTCCGACACTCTGTGCGCGCAAACCTGAGACGTAAGGAGCGCCAGGTGACGAAGCGTCTCCGGGCGTATTTTTGACCCCCGACACTGTGCGCACTAGGCTGAGAGGTAAGGAGCACTAAGTGACGGAACGCTTCCGAGCCCATTTCTGCCCTCTGACACTATGTGCGCACTAACCTGAGAGGTAAGGAGCGCAAATTTGCGGAGCGATTCTGGACGCATTTTTACGCGGCGACACTCTGTGCGCGCTAACCTGAGAAGTAAGGAGCGAAAATTAACAGAGTTCTTCTGGTCGCATTTTGCACTCCTTACCTCTCAGCCTAGAGCGCACAAAGTGTTGCTGGGCAAAAATACGAACGGAGACGCTCCGTCACCTGGTGCTCCTTACGTCTCAGGTTAGCGCGGACATAGTGTCGGAGAGCAAAAATGCAACCAGAAGCGCTCCGTAAATTTATTCTTGTTACCTCTCAGGTTAGTGCGCACTGAGTGTCGGAACGCAAAAAT
>JAUUDY010446219.1:0-10939 GCA_032361765.1 Panulirus inflatus
TAAATATGGGTGGGGGGGGGAGTTGCATTATAATGTAATTTTGCAGCTCTCTAGCACAAGCTGCAAATATCGTCCTAATCGCAAATATCGCTTTCAGCATTTTTAATTTGTCCTGTTTATTTACATTTCTGTTAAATAAAATACTGCGCTTTATGTAGGTGTCAGCTATCACCGTCTTCCTCTCTAACGTATCTTACCTCTTTTCCTTGCCACCCTGCCACAACCTCACATGCCGGCCACTGCCAGATCCCGCTCCTCTATCCCAGGTCATTAATGAAAGCTTTGAAGCACCGACACAATATTCCCTAGGTTCATAACCTATTTAGAGATACGATTGACAACACTGACTGTCCCAACTGGAAGTGAAGGCGGTTATACATATATATGTCTATGTATATATGTATGTATTTATGTATGTATGTATGTATGTATGTATGTATGTAAGTGTGTGTGTATGTATGTATGTATATAAAAAGCCTCTCAAGTAAATGACCTTACGGATATCAAGCAGATATTACAGAACTAAGAGTTCATACTAGTATTTAAGTAACTAATTATATGACAGCCTAAGTTCAAGTTGGGGTTGGATATTTCCACGATTTGGATAAGCCGGTGTGTGACATGCAGCTACGTTGTCAAGATGGCAGATATACAAGAAGGTATACTTAGTAATTACTGTGGTTTATAACTTTATACATTATGCATTTAATGATGATTAGTTCCATAAACGTAGATTCTAAGACTAAACAGACCTAAGTTACAAGTGAGAAGGTCTTGTCTTAACTACATTGAAAAGATGCAGTTTCCTTAAAACAATAGAAGAAAAGGGTAGCAGATCAAATGCTCTCTTCCCACTCTCGATTCCCTCCGGCAACACGCTGTGTGGGAAACAGATAGAACAAAATGCCTTTTAGGACTAATATGCCTGAACGTATGTCATGCACTCCATCATCAGAGATATGCATCCCTTCGTTTTGTGTTATAAAGACAAAATTAGTAAGGATAAACTTTGAGCTCTGGCCTCGCGACTTACCATGTCTATATCACTCCTGATGTGGAAGGATGATGCAATAATTCCTTCTTGTTCTCTTAAAGCAGGCGCCACGGTTTAATCAATGTAAGAGACAAAAAATCCCGAACAATTAGAGCTGCACCTCAGATAATCTGTTTTCATTTTCTCCTACATTTACACTAATTAACATATCATGATTTTCTTTCTCCGTCTGTTGGCGCCCCCAAGAATCTATCGTCTCGGAGGACCACCCGGTCAGCCCAGGACTTGAGTCAGCACTGCCTAAAGCAATGTTTTTCAAACACTTTTTTTTCATTGCGACCCAATCTGATTAAACGTCTGTTGTGTCTTTCTCCCTCCGGTATGAAAACTTTTTACCAATAAATACATACATATATACATACACACATACATACATATGCATATACATACATATATGGATTCAAAATAATTGTATATGTTGAAAGTGTGCTAATGTAAATTCTATCGATACAACTATCATTACAAAATATGTACAACTACTATGTTAATTGCAGTAAGCAGAGAAAAATAGTATGGAGTTACCTGTTCAGTGTCCACGTCTGGTGTGCCTGCTTGTTACTAGTTATATTGGCCTAGTCTCGTTTGCAGGAGGATAACACCACACACATGTCAGCTGTAGGATTGAGTCGGTTTATTTCTTTGTTTTTCTGCTTTGTCAAGGTTGAGAAAACAGTTTCACACAAGTATATAGTTGTGAAAGGTATCAAAATCAAGATACTTTCCTAACTGAAATGTAGATATTCCTTGGAAACACTTATTCAAAATGATGACAGAGATAATGTCTTGTGCCTGATTCTTAATGATGTATCACTTGTCAGGTGAGAAACTTATTTTCTTGATTAGTAGTTAGGTTTAGCCCAACAACACTCAGTGGTATTTCAAAAGCGTAAGGATCTTTTACCCAGTGCTTTTCTCTCACATCTTGTAATTTTTCTTTAGGAAAAGACTGTTCAAAATTCGCCGACAAAGAAGGAAGGTGTAGCTGTATATCGCACATAATTTTTTTAAGATTTTCTTCACTGATACTGTTTTTCTTAATATAATGCAAAGCTGATGGCACCATGTAGTAAACAGGACGATCAACTCTAAGCTTAAGCTGCCACAGCATTATAGATTTCTTAAAAGTTTTTACTTCCTCACCGTGACGGAATACATCGTTTTCTCTCCCTTGCAGTTTCAGATTAAGTTCATTTATCTTTGAGAAAATGTCTGCTATATATGAAAGGTTCAGGATCCACCACCATTGCAAACCAAGTCTGACACGCCGGATTTTTTTTCTCCTTAGCGCATATACCCTGATGAAATTCTGGTACGGGTAAGCCACCAAACTTCTGTATGATACAACAGGTGTGTGTGATCAGCTCCCATCTCCAGGCACAGCAATTCAAAGAACCGACTGTTAAGTAAACTTCCTTTGATTATGTTGAAAACTTTCACCATCTCATTCAAAATACCTCTAGGACTGTCTGGGATACCTTTGGCAGCGAGCGCTTCACGGTGGATGAAGCAATGTTTCCAAGTAATGTCATTACCGGCTGCCTCAGATGTTTTAGTCACAACGCCACTGTTTTTACCACTCAGAAGTACTGATCCATCAGTCGTAATTCCTTTGCAGTTGGCCCAGTTCAGTTTATATATTTTCCAACAACAGTCATTTAACACTTTGTATATTTCTGATCCCAATGTATGTGTAAGTAAGAGTAAAGAACAGAGCAAGTCTTCCAAGAAGTCATCTTTCCATACATATTTCACATGAACCAAGAGTATTGCACTGTTAGATGTATCAGTACTTTCGTCAAGCTGAATAGCTAATTCTCCAGCAGACTGTAGACGTAACACCAGCTGAAATTGTAAGTTTTCCGCAATATCACTTATCCGCCGTGAGACAGTTGTATCAATGAGAGGAGGCAGATTTCATCTTGTCTTCTGACTTTTCATCAAGAACAACACTCAATATATCCACAACGGATGAAAGAACAATTTTCTTAATGTATGTATATGGTAATTTCTCTTTTGCAGTGCAATGAGAGACTAAATATGACGTCAGTTGTGTTTTTGGCGTTGAGTGGTTGATTTTCAGAGAACTTTCACTTGACATCTTCATTTGCTTCTTTCTTCTCTGGAAATATTGGACTGTTTTTCCAACGAGGTCACAATGCATTTTCTCAAGATGTCTTCTTAATTCTGATGATTTCAAACTTAAAATAACTTGACTGCAAATCACACAATGTTGCCTTGGTGCTCCATTTTCCTGTTCACACCAGATAAAGCCATACTTCCAAATTTCTTGGCTGGCGGCTTGGATATGAGGCTGATGAAGACGAGGCTTCTCCCACGCTCGAGACACGCTTCTCCACCTGTGTATCTTTATCAGGTGCTGCACACGTAGTGTTTGACGACTGAGCAGCCACTTGACTTTCTTAACAAAATGATCAGTTTGTCAAAGCGTTGGGCATAACTTCAGGCTGAAAAAAGGCGCAACGTTCACGCTCGCACAAAACAAACGGAATTGAGGATAAGTTCTTTTCTGTGGCGAGGGAAGAGTATTTCTGAACGCGTAAAAGTTCTTCTAATTGGAGTCATACAGATAATAGCAAATATGTAATGACATATCGCTCCATCTACTTCGTGATGTAATTAGAACCATAGGTCAGGTCCTGCCAGCTCCGACCATGGCTCCTCCTCTGGGTCACGCAGAGAACGGTCAGTCTTCCACCACTAATTGTACAACCACAAATATGGTTACTGTTTCGAAGTTAGAACTGAATCATTTGGAGTGGTAGGCTATACAGATACATGAGCCAGTTTTCATAAATATAATGCGAAGGTTACGGGGATAATCGGCTAAAATACTCGCATACTACCAAAAGTGAACCAGCTGATTAGTTCTACGGTAATGACCGTGGCTGAAGTTTATCGCCGCTCCTTGACCTCCAGGAAAGCAGAACGCGAAATAAACACCGACTCCCGAGCCAGACCTTCATGAAGACCGTCCTCTAGACCATCTTCATCAAACACTCCGTCTTTGCTGATGACGCAATCGTCATAACCAGATACAGATAAGTGGAGAAAACCACACTTAAAGCACTCAATCGTATGTAAGAATATATGTATGTACAAAATCGGAGCACAACAGCGGCCGATCCTCCTCTCCCAGCGACATGAACGCTCCAGCCTCTGCTCCTCCCCTGTAATTATAAAGTGACCATAAGGCATAGGAACGTGAGGCGCCTGAGAAGTTATTTGTTGTAATGTGGGGTTGTTGGGTGTAATGGTTGTTTATTTCGGGAGATGTGACTGACTGCGCAACGCCGTCGCTGCCGTAGAAACACTTCCCCCCAAACAATTAGAATTTCGGTTCGTACTAGTCATTCCCAAGTTGAGGATCACATATCTTATGGTTCCTCTCTAGTTGTGTTGACCTTCGTCCTATTTCTTCTCGATGGTATTTTGTTTTGGTTTTCTTAATGAAATACCTAAAGAAGATTTTCCACTTGCATCTGCCTCGAGCAACTAAAATTTCAGTTCTTGGGGTCAGAGCCAAATTGCTGTTGATGATTCTCCAGCAGCCATGATCGTCGATCTTATCTATCATACTGGAAGGTTTCTACCTGCGTCTGCCCAGAGCAATTAAAAATTTTCGTCCCGTTCCAACCATTCCTTCGGCGATATGTCATACATCTGGTGGAAGTTCTTCCCCAGTTTTCTTGATTCGTGGCCTTATTTCCAGGGTTTTGGTGCTTCTACCCAAGGCCGCCACAGACAATTAAAACCGTCCATATTAGACGTTCAGGGAGCAAGATTCACATGTCCATTTTCTATCTTTTCTTTTAACCTATCGAGGAAAATTTCTATCTTACGTTTGCCATTAATGAGAGAGAATTCCTGCTTGTGACGCTGTATAGGAAGTTCAGAGCCGCCATGATAAGATTCTTGGTGGTCTTATAGGATTATTTAGGAGAGGATATCGTTCGTTATTTTAGGAAGGACAAAGTAAGTGGACGGACGTCGTGCTCCTTACTGGAAATATCCTGGAATGGTTGCCACGAGTCGGGACAGCTTGGAAAAATACAGCAAACATCACTATCATCATCTACATTGTCACCAACAACATCACCACCCGCACCATCACTACCATCGTTATATCCACCATCATTAATAGCATCAGAACCACCATCACCATCATCACGCCGTGTCATTATCACCATCGTAGACAAAATCACCGTCATCATCCACGTAGTCATCACCATCATCAATAACAACACCATCATCAGTAGCACCGCCACCACCATCAATGCTATCATTATCAGTATTAGCACCACCATTATCACCATCATTTAGAACATCACCAACAGCATCAACACCATCACCACCATCATCACCATCACCACCACGGGTAACAAAATGTGCATCATTGCATGAACCATCAGCAACAGTAACAGCAGCAGCAGCAACGCTAGTAACAGCAGCAGTAATAAAAGCTACATCAGCAGTTTCAGCAGCAGCAGCATTAACAAGCAGCACCAGTAATAGAAACAACAGTAGAAGCAAAGGCAACATGAAAACAGTGTCGACCTGTGGAAACAGCAGCAGCAACAGCAGCAGCAATACCATGACTAGCAAGAGAGGCAACAACCACAGTAGAAGCAACAGAGGCAGCAGCAGCAGCAGGGTTTGGAGGGCGAGGATGGCCGCGTCGGAGGCCACTCACCGCATCACACAGTAATGACAGGCCACCAATGAGACCACCGACCAAAATTGTGCGTAAGTGAACCACCCAGTGACAGGTGATCGATGTCTTCATACAACCTGCCTAACAACAGGGCTCACAAGTCAAGTGAGGCCCTTACCACACTGCCTCCACCCCTTGCCCTCCCTCGCTCCTGTGGTACTATCTACCTGCCCTAACTATATTGTTAGTTTTCCCTGCCCTCCATCTGCCACGCTTTACCTGCCCTCACTATACTGTTTACATCTCTTCCTCATGGTTTACCTGCTCTTATCATAATGTCTGCCTCCCTTTAACACAGTTTGCCTGCCCTCACCACGGCTGACATTCTTTAACCACATCTCCTTCCTAAGCTCACCACATGCTTCATTTAGCTTCACTAAAATACTTAGCTTCCTTAACCACTATGATTACCAGCCCACGCCACAATGTTTACCTCTTTATTATTCTGTTTTTGCTCATGGGAGCTGGCTGCTTGTGTGCCTCTTCCATTAGCTAGACCACATAATACTCAGCAAGCCACTGCGTCATATGATTACTGTGTGACCGTTGGCAACTCATGGGTGAGCTGGTGTGATGTCTGTTTCTTCTCCCGCAACGCTAAGCTTTGGAACTCTTTGCCTTGCCGTATCTTTCCTGTCGCTATGGACCGCTATGGACCGCTATGGACCTACCCCTTTTTAAAGAACAGACTTCCCAATTCCGCAAAATATCTAAGATTACACTACTCCACTTTTCCCATATTACTGTTTTCTTGAGCTCTTTATCATATTTCACTCAAGGTCGGGCCCAGAGGATTTTGGTGAGTGGCCGCAGCCTTCTATATGAAAGAGGAAAACTCTCGACTATTTGTTACTACACAGTCTGTCGTACCGAACCACACAGTCTACCTACCATCATTACAGACTCTCTCTGCTCCCACCACACAGTCTACCTGTCCTTACCACAGTCTACTTACCTTCATCAAAGTCTTTCCTTGCCCCCACCACAGAGTCTACCTACCCTTACCACACAGTCTCCCTACCCACATCTAATAATCTCTCCCTGCCCCCACCACACAGTCTATATGCCCTCACCACACATTATACCTGTCCTCACCACATGGTCTAACTATCATAGCAGTATCTACTTACTTTTCCATGCCTCTCGCCCCCAACTCTACCTATCTGCACACTAAAAAACAAACACACACTTACACTAAAACGTAAATGCACACACAGAGGTATACAAAAACACACAAATATCTGTTACAATAAATTACACATAACGATTTCATAGTCGACCACCCCAGACCAGGTAACAATGCGTGGAGTAAACAAAATCAAATTTCATCTCGCTTTTATTAACCTTGGAGATATAATGTGCAGGTCCACTCCTATTGTGTCTTCACCATAAATAGAAATGAAGCAGATGAACACACAGCTGCCCTTGTAAAATGCCACCTAAACCACGATCTATAGCCAGCCTCTCCGGCTATTTATACCTGATGGGCGTTTTATTGAGTTTTTTGAAGACTATGAGGTCTGGTTTAGCGAGGCTTTTGCGACTAACTTGTTTTTGATTGCCACCTGGTTGAAGTCTATACGAGAGAGAGAGAGAGAGAGAGAGAGAGAGAGAGAGAGAGAGAGAGAGAGAGAGAGAGAGAGAGAGACCGCTGGTCTAACTCGTGTAACCAGCCTGGGTAGGGTCAGGTTGGTGTTTCAGCGACGGGAATCATACCACACATCCATATATTTTCTGGTCATTATACACATCCCAGTCAATGTATAGCAGGTGGTCGGTCTAGGAAAAAGACGCACTAATTGTCAATATATATATGTATTTTTTTCTCTAGTTTACTGTAGTCAAGAATTTCATTCATCTTGATTTCTCGTTACGAGCTTGGGTCGGTAGGCTGGGTTGGCAGCGTTGCCACGATCGATTAAAAAGATGTGAGGTGTCAGTTGGAGGCCTGAGCGGTTGGCTCGCCTGGTGACGGTTGGTCGCACGAATATGGCCGGTTATTGGGGTGCGGGCAGCCGCGTCACTGGGCTCCCCGAGCTCCACACAACCCGGCTGGTGTCCGCCTCCACCACCACCACCACCATGAGCCTGAGCATCACCTGGACCCGAACCCGTGAGCATGTGCAAGTACACGAAGTTGTGATAAGAACCCAAGACGGAACTGTATTGAGCTCACATCCATTGACGTGCTGTGCCAATATCCGAGAGAACCTCTCCTTAGACATAAACGACGTGAATATACGATAAAGAGAACATGTATCATCTTACATGTTCTAGAGCTGGGTGGGGCCCTCAACCTATTTGTTCCTCTCTAAGCCTCGAGCATTCGGACAGGTTCCCACGTACCCCGAAGAGTTAAGGATCAAAAATTGATGAATTATATTGATTTTACATCATTTGGACATGAAATCTGTAAAAGATTATATTAGGATTTTATCCTGATTTGTAACGAGGGTGTTCTATATTGCTTATATTCTACATCACTCGTGGTGCACACTGTACAGCAGTGTACACCATGGCCCTACTCTCAGCCACCTATGTACCCCTTGAGAAGTGTAAATATACCCCAGGTTGGGAACCCCTGATCTAGAGCATACATACACAACAAACTTAACTAGAAAAGGTTGTAGAATGTTCAGTGTTCTCGACACAATGAAAGTGTGGCTTACATTCGAAAAGCCATTAAAAACATTTTACTCAACAATAAAAATTCATCTAAAATTCAGATAACAACAAAAAACCGTCCAATGTTCAGAACAAGTTTAACATACCTAAGTCAGCCGTCTGTAAACTTTTCTCTCAACATTTTAGCCCAACGGCCAACAGTACAACGGTATATGTAAACAGGACCGATGTGAATTTCCCAGTGTCATGACTTCAGAAAATAAATATTCAATATTGTGGTCAAGATCGTGTGACGCTAACCCTTTGTGATCACCCAGGAAGATGACAGTAGTCGTGATCCTTGCGGTACCTGCTCGGGTATAATGACCTAACCTTTGAACTGACCTTTCACGGTGAGGTCAAGAATCCCGCAGTCATACCCAAGGGTCGAACTGTCCCGCTCATAAGGTTAAGAATAATTTTCATGCCTGACGCATGCTACATTCCTGATACAATACATCATCATCAATACATCCTTCATCATCATCAATTCATCCTTCATCATGAAACAATACATCATCACAGTGAACGATCTATTGTATAATATTCACTCTGGGATTCACTCACTGTGCTGAATAAGACGACATCTCGCGGTCGAGGAACATGAGAGACATTTTGCATCCAACGCAGATGGATCTTCGATAGATCACTTCAAACATCACAGTTTCGCTGGAGGTTTAAGCCAATTTACTTCCCTTAACACAATCGTTAGTATAACCAAGGCCTTTAGTGAGTCTAATTATCGTTGGTGTCATTACTGGGGACCAGGGAGGCTGACTGCGGCGGCTTGTGACGGGTGATGATGACCTGCTGTGACGGGTGACACCCGGCTCAGGGCCATGGCGGGTGACCGAGGACCGTGATGGGTTACTGGTGACCCAGGGCCGTGATGGGAGACGGGTGACTGAGGGATGTAACGGGTGATGGTAACGCCGACGGGTAACAACTCCTGGATAATTCAAGTGTTGGACTGGTCGTGGGCTGCGTCCTCCCTCCCACACACCTGTTGCCTCGTTAATAATCCTGGGAGCCCCCGGCCCTGCCCCCGGGGGCCTCCCGCTCTGCCCACTGACCCACCATCCACCGCCGACGTGGTCCGTCCCGTGCTGGTGGTGGCCTGTAGCAGCACAGTTTCCTGCAGTTGGCTGAGTTTTCTGTGTAACCTCAGTTCTGCATCAGTCCTTCCTTCCACTCCACTGGAAGGCATCAGTCCTTCCTTCTTCTCCCCTGGAAGGCATCAGTCCTTCCTTCTCCACTGGAAGACATCAGTACTTCCTTCCTCTCTACTAGAAGTTATAGTTCTGATATTTGTTGTGTTCTTTATTTTGCTTTTAAGGTTATGCTTTCTTATTCATAATCTGAAGAACAACATCGTTCATGGATCTTATTCATGATATCATTTAGCAGTTCCTTAATGTGTAGATGACCACGTTTTTATCTTGTCATTATCCAGGTACACATTTTGCCATTATCCTGATATGTATCTTATAAATTTCGACCCAATGTGTGTTGAAATGATGGATGCCTCCCCATCATGCCTCCATTCTGTGTCTTTACTTGCTAGTGATTGATGCGTCACAGGCAAGTCTGATGATTCTGTTGACTTTAAATCTACCAGCAGATCTTGTGAGGCCAGTGTAGTCCTCCTCCTCCTCTTGCCGCACAGGTCACCACTAGTGAGCTATGATTCTGGGAAACATTTATGTGTTCCCCTGTTGTGTGCCTCATTGTACATGTACACATCGTATGATCGCGTCTTTTTCAATGTTTGTTCTAAAAAAAAACATTCATTATACATTTTCCCATAATAGATGTCTATACTTTACAATTAACCCGAGCTCTATAGAGACAAGAGCACTTGACTTTCACAAAGTGCCAGCCTCTATGATATCAGTAAAATATATTTACGCACAAATGTTTCTAAATCGTCGCACATTTACCACCAAACACATTATTCAAATGGATTATTTTTTCAGGGGCCAGAATTTTGAAATGAATTTCACCGTCATGATGAGTTAAAGTGTTGGGGAGTCAACACTAGCGTGAGTCAAGTGTCCACACGTCAGCAAGTAGTGATATATTGCATCATACGAACATCATGACTGGTGATGATAAGCGCTACCCTCCGCACTGCTTCCAGTTCCTCCGCTGATCATAAAGACTGCTGACGCGACCGTCTGTGTGGACTCGGGCAGAAACATGATCATCTTTAGTTAAAAAATTGATGACAAACGTCCTAGTGGCGTTATCTGTTGCCAGACTTACTCTGATGCTTCCATTTTGCACGTGTCACTGGACGAACTTCAGAAATATTAGTGTTTATTTCCTTTAGTACAGCAGATAATCGTTTAAGGTGATTAGACATCTGAAATCTAGTGATGAAATCTTATCGTGTGTGTGTGTGTGTGTGTGTGTTGTGTGTGTGTGTGTGTGTGTGTGTGTGTGTGTGTGTGTGTGTGTGTATGTGTGTGTGTGTGTGTGTGTGTGTG